>LPNX010379394.1:610852-630297 GCA_001517045.1 Pseudotsuga menziesii
TTCAGTAGACTAATCAAAACCAAAAATGTGTTATATGTTTCACAAGTATTTTCCCTAGTACCCCCATCCACCCCTACTACAACAATTTTCATAGTTTTTATAATAAAACTTTGATAACTACATCCCTAACTCTATGCAACTGATAGCTAAAAAAAGATTTTAAAGTCTGCTATCTATGAAACATCTAGAACCTATTTATGATAAAAAAATGTTCTCCAACGATGCACCTGGCAATAGATCGTTATCATGCCCCTCTCTTCGAATAGTATCTCATTCATATTGAAAGCGAACAACAACTAATTGTAACATCTGGCAAATGTGAACAGATAAAGCATGACCATCGTAACTGTATGCTAGCTATTAATGCATAGTTCATTTTCCTTCGATGAAGTGGCCTTAAAAGCACATATCAATCAACTAACCATCTTCATTCCATTCGATGCATTTATATCACGAGCACACCTGTAACAAACAATTAAAATATAAATAAAATTATAATTACAATTATAACAAGATAATTGAATAAGAATGTAGAATGATCCTACAGAATCTTTGATTTTGTAGGATGTTCATTAAATTGTACATTTACCTATCAAAATTGAAATCATAGTAACTAAAAATAGACTAAGTTGTTGCGATTTGTAACTTGATGGATTTCCTGGCTTCTAATATCTTGGCCCTGAGTTTCAAGATTTTTTCTTCATGATTTTTTTCATCCTTCAGAAATTTTTCATTGGTAGCTGCTAACAATTTCTTTTCTGCTTTGTATATGTCCTTGGCTTTCATTTGTTGCCATTGATCTACCCACATAAGTAATTCATTTTTTTGTTGTTGTAACTCTGTTTTCAACATATCACGAGCTTCTTCAATGTCTTTTAACCGATCAACCTTATGTTGCTTAGAAAGCTTAATTGACTATTTCACAGCTCTTAAAGTTTCTGCTAGAGAATCCTCATCATTCAATGGTGACTTAAGTCAAGCTTCATGTTCAGATTGCGCTGGTAATGGTGAATCATCTTTCATGACTCTCTTAGGAGATACCACCAAATTATCATGATTATTACTCTGTTCTTGTTCAAAATCATTGATTGGGGTTTCATGAGGAGGAGATTCATCCTCCTTACCACTGTTATCTTCAACAACGATAAGTTCACTACTCTGTTCCATGGTTCTTGGAAATGAAAGACTAATCATACTCTTAGTAAACCTTCGATTTGTCGTTTCATATTTTATCGTACTTGGTTTAATAGGTTTATTGTCGCCTTCTAGATTTTCTCCTTTTAACTCATGCTTCTCTCTCTCTTCCATTATCTTAGGATACAAATCGCTTGTTAATTTAGCAGAGTGTGTCTGGAAAACCATTTTACTTCCCTCTCCCACTTCATTTTTCCTCTTGGGTTGCTCAGGAGGGTTTGAAGTATAAAATTTCTCATTTTCAGCTATCAGACAAAGCTTATCCAGCCCTTCATAATCATCTATAGGATCAGTCTCTTCTTTTATTTCTCTTTTACAAGGTCTTCTTCGTTTTGCACGAGTCTTAGGTAAGTAGGTAGGCCGAAGTTGGGTAAACCCGAACTCATTTTCTTTTAAGAATTCATCCCAGGTTTTTCCTATTGTAGCTAATTGCTACTGAACTAACATTTTGATCAGGCCGTGATGAAAAAGACTACGGTCTTGATTTCCAATAGTACGTTGAACCGTAACAGCCATTTTATGCAAACTATGAAGTAGAAAGTAGGGAAAATTCAATTTCAAACCCTTAAGAGCCATTAAAATTCTCAGATGATATAATTGGACATTTGAGTAACAACCATCACAAGAAATATACATGGAAATGACTTCAAAAGGAGCACGCCATTGATTCTTCAAATATTTTACATGAAAAATGAATTTAAAGTGTGCATATTCCTTTGATAATGGAAGAAGAAACTGCTTAAACTTTTTCTTGTCTATTCGTGACCCCTTGAACTGGCGTTCACCAGTCTGAGGCAGCTTCATGGCTTTCGAAATAAATTCTTCGTCTATGACTAGCTGTAAATCACCTATCTGAGCAATATTTCCATCAAAAGACAATGCAAATTGTCTGGTAACTTCCTCATTGTGTCCATTGAAACCCCAAAAGAAGAGTTTCTAGTCAATTTTCTCAAACAAGGCAAGAACTTCAGGGTTGGCTTCTAACATTTCAGGACCAGAAAGCTCAAAACGACTTAAGGGAGCCATCTGTTCAACTATTAGTTCTTTCTTTGACAGAGGATTAAAAGGCGTTGTGAAAACTGAAGGAATAGGGATATGTGAATACACAGACATGATATGAACCCTTACGCGATTCTGAAAGAGCTAAAGAGTAACCCTAGACTGGTTTCTACGCGTGAGAACTTCACCATCAAACCACCATAAGTATTCATCAAACAAATTGATATGATCTGAAATCATTATGAAATATTCGAAATCAAATGTTTTCATGAATGTAATACGACTGTCAGATAGGATGATGTTAATATGAAAACATCTTACCAAGGTAATTATTTCATATTAAAGTCCTTTAAACAGGTGTTAACAAAATAACTATTCATATCGTGTAGCAAACACACAACTACCAAACGTTAACAGGAAGGGGTCATACGTGGAAGCTAATAGTGCTATTAAAACCAAATGATGTGAAGTCTTTCATTACAAACAATGATGTCTCCTAGGGTTTCGTAAATCCAACCAAGCACCAAGATCAACCTTGGATGATAAATTAAATGTTCAAAACCATATTTTATGCATGTAATAGATTCGAAGAGTAAATTATATAGTTTTGAATTATACGATGAACTCATTGAATCCAAAGCATCATATGAGATATTGCAAAGTTTGATCGGATGGAGAATTTTAACAAAAACTAAATACTAGATTAAAAAATCAATTAGTACGAATATAACACAAAGATCTTTATAAGATATATAAAGGTAAACTTTGGTTATTTGAGAAACCTATATACAACTTCCCATAATTTGTTTATTTACACATAAAAATGGCATAGTATTTAAAAGATAAAGTTTTAATGTAAAAATATATCATTAGGGTTAAAATAGGATATTTAGATTAATTCATGAACCCTAATCATATAAATTACAAAAACTAATGATGAATACTTTGTCAAAAGGTCTAAAAGAAATCAATAAAAGCTAACTGTAACAAGTTCAAAATGCATTTTCAATTATCTTTAAATTAATCCAAAAAAAACTATTTAGCAAGCTATAATTATAATATTTCAAATCAATATATAATCAAATATTAAATGATAATGAAAATTGATTATATATATATATAAAAATAAAAAAAATTAACAGCTGCTAAAATATTAAATTTATGAAAATGCTTCTTAAACTTCCAGTATGATCATTAATTCTTCTTTTAATTGGGAGTACCTTCAAAATCGAAGATTCTGAAGGTACTCTTATATAATTTTGTGATAAATCATAGAAGAGAACTGATCATTTTATTCAGTAAAGCAGAAAAATTGAGAGGGTTGTTGGTTGCCAACAAATGGCGACGACCTAGGCGAACCAGTTATCTCTACTCATACAATTTTCAAATGACGGTATAAACAAAATCTTAAAATCTATTCAAAACAATAAAAAATTCTCAGTCTAATAAAAACCAATATTTGATTTATATTCGCAAGTATAATTCAGAATTATTCCATCTTTGTAGATAAGGATTTTGTTAAAGATAAGCTTAAAAATATTCTAGTCAAAACAAAGTACTTATAGTAATGATAATATGAACCATCAGTATAAGATATAGGAATCTACTTCACTGATAAATTTCTAGAATCTGTTCCATAAATATAATGATTTTCTTATTATTATTTTTTTTAAATCAAAATAAAAAATCAACAATTTCTTTAACTGAAGACTACTATCTAGGCATGATAACCTGATGAGATAGTATCATTCACGATAACTGCCTAGAATAAGCAAGTCGGCTCGTGATGAGACCTCTTGTCCCTTAATCATTTCACCAAGAGCCATCACTTTGATGATCAGAAATGAAGTTATACTAGACAGTACTGATGATCATGATTAGGCCGGCTCGTGATGAGACCTCCTATTCTTCAATCAAAGTTATGTTTCACTTTATTGAGTTTGAAAGTTTAAGTTTTATAAAATAAGAGACCACTACCTAGCATGGTAACCAAATGGTAATGTCAGTCACTAATATCACTAGAAAATGAATCAGCTGGCTCGTGATGAGACCCCCTATCTCTTGACTTTGTGATCAAGAGACATTATCAGTTTCATAATAATGTCATGCTGATGATATTTATGATCCTGATCGGATCGACTTATTACTAAAACCTTCCGTCTCTTATTTTAAACCTTAGAATTTTATTGAATGGAATAGATCTAAAAATTTTCCAGATTGTAAATCGCTTTAAAAGAAATAACTGATGATAGAGAAATCTATAAATATTTTTCAAAGTACAAGTTTTGAAAAAGACATTAATCAACCATCCTAACTATCAAAATAAATAAGAGAATAAGGGATAATATGAACAATATTACAAATATTTACAAATAATGATAGGTTCTTCATAGACTTAAGAAACTCTGATTATTCTAAACCAATTTTTAAAAGACTTAGTCTAATACCATAACTTTAAACTAATGAACAAACTGATTTTAAACCACAGGACTTATTTATTTACAAATGTCCTCTCAACAACATATGTACATTAGCGACTGATTATCTTAAAACATATATATAGAGATTTGACAATCTTAGATACAAATGATTGACAGATCAATACATGACTGAAAGAATCTATCAATTCTTAATTTAAGAAAATCAAAAATAAGTTTCGAGAGTATTTATACATGGATCAAATGAAATTTGAATGTACATAAGAATTAGGAATTTATCATAATCCTGTTTGATAAAAGATTATATAGAATATCAACAGCTTTATAAAATTTTATGATGATAATATATACAGAAAATTCTTAAAATTTAAACAAAATTATTTATAGGCAGAAACTGATTAAAAATAAAAGAATAAAAACTGTACAATAAACAAACTCATATACAAAATTATCTACAAATTCAGGGCCTGAAAAAGTCAGCAAAAATATTTTTTTAAGATCAATCCATTTACTGGAAATGTTTCGAATTGACCTTCTAAGGTTTGCAAACGAAAAGTGCTTAGACCTATCTTTTCAACAATGACAAATGGGCCTAACCAAAGTTTTTGGAACTTGGTATGATCTCCTTTCTCCTCATGGAATTTGTCCCATTTTAACACCAAGTCCCCCACCTGAAACTCTCGGTTAGAACTTGAAGCTTGATCAAACCAAGACTTAACAATTTGTTGTTGTTTTACGAAGTGTTGTTTTGACCTGTCTCTTTCTTCCTCAAGTTTTAATAAAGTGTTAATCCTTTTCTCCATTGCTGGGCAATCTTCATCCTGAACAAACTGGGCTAGCTGTAAACAAGGTAAAAATAAATTTGCCGGTAAAATGGCCTCAGTACCATAAAACCGAAAGAAAGGTGAACTACCTATTGCAGCTTTAGGAGTTACTCTGTCTGCCCAAAGAGCATTAAACAACTCTGTATGCCAATCACAATGGTGAGATGAAATAGTTCTTTTGAGAATTTTCAACAAATTTTTATTTGTTGATTCAGCTAAACCATTTCCGTGAGGATGATAGTTAACTGAATATCTAACCCTTATACCTTTCTCTAAGGCAAATTGAGTTAACTCATCTGATGAAAAATATGAGGCATTATAAAAAACAGGGGAATTTGGAACACCAAATCTCTTTATGATAAAAGATTCTAAAAATAAGATAACCTGATTGGTGTTTACAACCCTTAAAGGTGTAGCCTCTTCCCAACGGGTAAAATAATCAGTTGCAGTTATAATGTATTTTCGTTGCATAGAAGAGGGAGGGTTTATTGGTCCTACTATATCAGTACCCCATTGCTGAAAATTCCTTTCTACTAAAACAGGTTGTAAAGTAAAAGTAGACTTCTTAACTTTACCTGCAGCAAGTTGACATTCTTGACATTTCCTGACAAAAGCATAAGAATATCAAAATAAAGTAGGCCAATAATAGCCATCTCTAAGAATCTTATGTGTCGTATTTTCTCCACCAAAATGACCACCTTCTAGTCCAAAATGTAATTCTTTTAAAATCACTTCTGTTTCATCTTTGTCTAGGCATCGAAGTAAAACACCATCTCGATTTCTCCTAAAAAGAATATTATCAATTAGTAAATAAGAAGCATATTTCAGTCTAAGTGCTCTCCTTTTCCTTGGTTCAAGGTAATCAGGAGCAGTTCCTGTTTCCAGGAGTGTCCTTAAATCTGTGTACCAAGAATCTTGTGGTGGAGGATAAAAGTAAATTTACCGAGTTAGTAAGACTTCATCAATGACAGCTTCGAAACTGTTATTATAGGTAGATGAGCTGCTTCAGCAGCAAGTTTACATAATCCTTGACCCTTGGCTACCATTGAAGGTTTAATTTCCAAGTCATACTCTTGAAGAGCTGTCATCCAAATATTTTCACCCAAATATTTCTGTACTAACAAATTTCTGACTGAAGGGTGAGGAACTATCACTTTCGTTCTAGATTTCAATAAATATGGACGAAAGTGTTTAACGGCTTTGAAAACAGCAAAAGCTTGCTTATCAACCTCGTGGTAATTAAGTTCATCACCTTTAAAATTTGAACTCATAAAAGAAATTGGCACTTCACTATTTTGCCGATTTAGCTGGGTTAAAATTGCTGCATATGATATGTCAGAAGCGAAAGTATACAATATGAAATCTTTGTTAAAATCTGGGCTCAAAAGACTAGGAGCTTCTGAAATGGCTTCTAAAATTCTCTGAAAAGATTCTTTTTCAGTTTGTCCCCAGTTAAAAATAGCATCCTTCTTAATCATTTTTTGTAAAGGACGGATGTTTTCAGAAAAAATTGGGGATAAATCTCCTAACAAAATTTATTTTACCAAGAAACGATTGCATTGCTTTTTTGCTAGAAGGGTAAGTTATTTTCGAGATAGCTTGGGTTCGTTTATGATCAATCATGATCCCGTGTTTTGAAACCACACAGCCTAATAAAATAGTTTCTGAAACAACAAATATTGTTTTCTTTGGATTTAAAGAAATTCCAAATTTCCCACAGTGTTCAAATACTTTTCCAAGATGATTAATATGATCATGTTGACATTTAGAAAATGCAGTAATATCATCTAAATAGACAACTACTGAATGATTAATTAACCCTCTAAAAGCAATATCCATTGCCCTTTGAAAACTTTCCCCAGCATTGATTAACCCAAAGGGAATCTTCCTGTAAGCGTATGTTCCCCATGGAGTTCTAAAAGCTATTTTTAGTTGATCATATGGGGAAACCAATATTTGGTTATATCCTGAGAAACCATCAAGAAGTGACAGTATCTCAGACCCAGAAACTTTCTGAAGGATTTGTTCCATGGGAGGAACTGGGTAATTATCTTTTTTTTCAGAAGACTTATTAAGATTTCTAAAATCAACACATAGTTGAATATCACCGGTTTTCTTCCTAATTGGAACCAAATTAGCTACCCACTGAGTATGTCAAATAGAAAAAATAATCCTAGCAGCTAACAGTTTATTTAATTCCTTCTTAATTGTTGGTTCTAGTGACAGATGATACTTTCTAAGTTTCTGTTGGAAAGGTTTTGATTCTTGTTTTATTGGAATAATGTGTTGCATGACTTGTGGATTGAAAGTTTTCAAATCATCATATGTCCATGCAAAGACATCCTTAAATTCTTTGAATACTTTTATGAATGCTGATTTTTCTGTAGGAGTGCAATCTATTCTTAAATTCACAGTTTGAAGATTAAGTTTTGTTCCTAAATTTATAGTTTCATATTTCATTTGTGAACTATTGGTTTTACAATTAGGAACATACTTAAATTTATCTTGAAGATCAAAACCAATTTCTAATCTCAAAACTGAGTTAGGAATTGGTTTTACCTTCTCAAAAGCTTTTTCAATTGAACAAAAATCATTTATTACCAAAAAATCTCGTAAATTTTCGTCATGTGTAACTTCATCAATGGCTGAATATTTGAAAGTATCATCATTTGTTAATAAATTCAGCACCCGCACATCATTATCAAAAACACGCCAGTTAAAGATATTATCTGGTAGAGAAGGCCTAAAAATCAATTCAACTGAAAAAAAAAAATCAGGTGTGAAATTCGCAGATGGAATCAATTTTGATGCTCATTTGCTAATAAATTTGTCTCTTGGTTCTGGAATCTTGGAACTGACATTTTATTGAATGCATCAAAATACAAAATGAGATTGCATACCTCTGGTTGATAATTCTGCAAATGTTTAGAAATGCAGTGAATAAAATTACGAACTTGCCTGTCGATGATTTTAGAATCACCATATGCAACTAGCACTTTAATATCCAAATCAATCGCTTTTTTCAGTCCCCGAATCAAAGCTTCATATTCCACAGTATTGTTTGTATAATTAAATTCAAGCCTACATGATATACATATTTTATTTCCGTTATGGTCAATTAACAGGCAACCAATTCCTGTTCCTTCTTTAGACTTTGACCCATCGAAATATAAGGTCCAAGTAGAACTATTTGCAACTACTTTACTTTCAATAATATTTACATAATTATGACTATCTACATTATTTACAATTTCCTTGAATGAAGAATCATGGGAAATAGTTGTAACATTAAGAATTTCTAATTGTTGTTTATTGTCAGAGAAAATAGAATTTTCAGATTTAAAATTTTCGAACCCAAGTTCATACATATAATTCCCCATTATAGAATCTGAAAATAAAACTGGTTCTGGGATCATGTAATTCTGTCACAGTATGTTTCAGATATCTTTCTATTTTTATCTTAATTTGATTTGATTTTCCATTATTAGGTAACCATAAATTTGACCAATCTGTAGCAAAGGATCCATTCAATTGCTGAGACCAATCCCTACTCAAAAACTGCCCATATGCATCAGGAATGTCTGCAACCACAATATCTGTAATTTGAAAAACTGAAGGATTACAAGCAATCTTAACTAGAGCATCTTTCGTCTCTCCCACAACCCTCACATTTGTCCTATCCAATTGAGTAATCTTTGAATTTGATGGAACATACTTTCCATTCAACATTTTGCACACAGACAAAGGCATTACATTGGAAGATGCTCCAGAATCATCCATGCAATTGTGAACGTTCCTATTAAAAATATCGAAGGTAAGAAGGAATGGAGGAGTTATTGATTTTGAATTTTTTCCTATTAGCAAAGCTTTATCAGTTGTTGACTTTCCTTTATCAGTTGGTGTTAAATCACTATTAGAATTATTAGCAGCTAGATTTTGCTTAGCATTAGGAATTATGGAACTCATGGCAGTATTTATAATAGGACTATTAGGCATTGGATAAATTTGAAGAAGATCATACATACTAATATTTGCATGTGTCTTCTTTAGATCTTCAATTATGTCATATTGTAAATCTAACTTCAAAGCATTTTGAATAGGCTAAGAAGTCCTCACAGGTTGAGTTTGTTTGACAGATTGAGTCTATTTATTGGGTCGTGAATTATTATTATCGTTACTCAGGGTAGAACTTGATGATGCTCCAGGAGTATTTGCGAATGTTCTACTACGAGTATTATAGGCATGTTGTCCTGAAGGAGGACTTCTATCTTCATAATATTTTACTAGACTGTTCCAGAAATGACCATTTACTTGTTGAGGTTCTTCCGATTCTTCTCCATTTTTAGATTCCTCTTCCTCTTCATTATCTACAGTTTCTTGACTTGAGGGAGTTTCAGATAAAGATAAGATTGCTCGAATAGTATTAAAATTTTCTTCATTTACTACTATATCAGGAGGCGAACTGGTTTTATTATTAGTGTTAGGATTCTGCCTAAACTGATTTCTGAAATACCCTCTAGAAGAGGAATTTTCAGAATTAGTTTTCTTTAATCCTACGACTTCATTCGTTAACGCTCGAATATCATTCTGTAATTGTTCTACATCAAAGGCCTTATATTTTTCTGAATTAGGTATTTCAATTTTCTTACGAGGAAAAGTATCAACTTTTCCACTTCTATCTGGTTCATAAGACATAGAATCCTTCTCAACTTTAATAGCTTCCTCAAAAGTTTCAACAAAGGTTGTTTTACCTGCTCTTTTAACAAACATCCTAGGATACTTTGGTAAAGCTGAAGTATAATTTTCAATGATTATATCCTCGGGTGGTTGAGAAGCAACAGGAATTTTATTTTTCAATGTAAGAAATCTTTGATTAAAATCTTTAATTCTTTCTTTAGGTTCCATTTTAATTTGAGATAACTCAAGAGCTAAAAGGGCAGGTGTTTTATCCTCCCCAAATTTATCTAGGAAGGCCTTGTTGAATTCCTCCCAATTTGTGATTGATCCTTGGACTAATGAAAAGTACCAAGTAGATGCTTTCCCTTCAAAAGTTAAAGGGAACAAACGACAAACTATATCTTCATGTTGAACGTTCATGGTTTGAACAACTAACATGAATTTATCTACATGCACCTCTGCAGGTTCCTTATTATCTGGATTAAACATTGGAAGAATTTTATCTGAATGTTTGGGCATAGGATGTTGTACACCAAGCACAACTACAGTAGCTGTTCTCAACCAAGGAAGTTGTGGATTGGGTGGAGGATTAGGTGGAGGGTTAGGTGGAGGGTTACCTCCTCCTCCTACAATTATGTTTCTATCCATAGGACTTCCTTCATATTCTGAAGAACTCCCTGAATTAGATGACCTTGGACTATCCGGTGGTGATTCCGAAGGAGAAAGTGGTTGATCAAAACCACCTACAGAAGTCAATCTTCTAGCAATATTTGTTCTAGCAGTTTCTCTATGAAGACTTCTGACTTGATAACTTGGAGTTCTATCGGCTTCTGCTGAATCTTGAGAAATTATATTCAATTGAGGATTACGTCTTTGTTGTCTACGTAGACCATAGTCTATTGGTGTTAAACCAAGTTGATGAGCATATGCTCTCGTAAGAATATGACGTGATTCTTCTAAAGTTTGAGTACTCTGTTCAGGAGTGAATGGAGATGTATTATGGTCACGCTCAAGAATACTCCTAACAGTTTCTATGAATGGTGATCTACTAACTTCATATTGTAATGGACGTTGTTGGCTGGTTGAAGATTTATCATTAGTTCTACCTGCCATTAATCATTAACATGCCCTCCTTCTAGCGCCATTTGTTGGCCGGATTTTCTAACTAGGCCAACTTAAGGAGATTAAACCCACACAAGTCGCTTAAAGTAGATTCCAGTGTGTTTGAAATGGCAAAACCTCATAGGTTATGGTCCTGCTACCAACTGAATTTATCCTCCTTAGGAGAACGTAAAAAAAATTTAGTAAAAATTTATCCTAAATTAAATTACTGCTTAAAATAAATCCTAGAGTTAGTTTTCTAAGTTTAACTTATCTTAAAGTGCTTTATTAAGGAAAGTCTCCTATTTTAGGGTTTTGTTTTAAATGTTTTGATTAATAAACTATTTTAAATTTTAATAAAATTAATCTAATTCTATTTAACAGCTACTAAAATAAACTAAGCAAAAATGTGAATTGAAATCAACTAGCTATCCTATCTCAGTTGACAGCAAACTTTTAGACTACTATATCAACTATCAATTAACAATTATAAATAACAAAGTGAAATAAATCATATGATTCTAGATAAGAAACTATCAGAATTGTTATCACTAATAACACTCTGTTTAATAAAATTTACAAAAACACAGAGAGTAAAATAAGAAATTATTGTATTCACTCTGTGAATGTATTTGTCAACAGATAATTGAAATTAAACATTAACATTTGTATATAAATGATACAATAACTTAACATTTAAAACAACTATCAAAATATAGATGTAACCAATATAAGCTATGAAAATATAATACTATTCAATCACAATCATCAATAACATTTGAATAACAATGGCATTGATAGTATCAACAACAGATATCGATATTGAGTGATAAGAGTAAATAAAACTATATTAAGGAAATGAAAACTAAGTTCAATTGCACACAGATTTAAGTCAGAAAATTGATTTTGAAATATATATATATATATAATAACAAAGATCTGAAAACAAAATTTGATACCAGTCTTTGATGTTCCAGTGGTAATCATCCATGAAGAAAACTTCAGTAGACTAATCAAAACCAGAAATGTGTTATATGTTTCACAAGTATTTTCCCTAGTACTCCCATCCACCCCTACTACAACAAATTTCATAGTTTTTATAATAAAACTTTGATAACTACATCCCTAACTCTATGCAACTGATAGCTAAAAATAGATTTTAAAGTCTGCTATCTATGAAACATCTAAAACCTATTTATGATAAAAAACGTTCTCCAACGATGCACTTGGCAATAGATCATTATCATGCCCCTCTCTTCGAATAGTATCTCATTCATATTGAAAGCGAACAGCAACTAATTGTAACATCTAGCAAATGTGAACAGATAAAGTGTGACCATCGTAACTGTATGCTAGCTATTAATGCACAATTCATTTTCCTTCGATGAAGTGGCCTTAAAAACACATATCGATCAACTAACCATCTTCATTCCATTCAATGCATTTATATCACGAGCACACCTGTAACAAACAATTAAAATATAAATAAAATTATAATTACTATTATAACAAGATAATTGAATAAGAATGTAGAACGATGTTCATTAAATTGTACATTTACCTGTCAAAATTGAAATCATAATAATTTTAAATAGACTAAGTTGTTGCAATTTGTAACTTGATGGCTTTCCTGTATTTTGATAGCTTGGCCCTGAGTTTCAAGATTTTTTCTTCATGATTTTTTTCATCCTTCAGCAATTTTTCATTGGTAGCTGCTAACAATTTCTTTTCTTCTTTGTATATGTCCTTCTTGGCTTTCATTTGTTGCCATCAATCTACCCACATAAGTAATTCATTTTTTTGCTATTGTAACTCTGTTTTCACATATCACGAGCTTCTTCAATGTCTTTTAACCGATCAAACTTATGTTGCTTAGAAAGCTTAATTCACTGTTTCACAGCTCTTAAAGTTTCTGCTAGAGAATCCTCATCATTCAATGGTGACTTAAGTCAAGCTTCATGTTTAGATTGCGCTGGTAATGGTGAATCATCTTTCACAACTATCTTAGGAGATACCACCAAATTATCGTGATTATTACTCTGTTCTTGTTCAAAATCATTGATTGGGGTTTCATGAGGAGGAGATTCATCCTCCTTATCACTGTTATCTTCAACAACGATAGGTTCACTACTATGTTCCATGGTTCTTGGAAACAAAAGACTAATCATACTCCTAGTAAACCTTCGATTTGTCGTTTCATATTTTCTCGTACTTGGTTCAAGAGGTTTATTGTCACCTTCCAGGTTTTCTCCTTTTAACTCATGCTTCTCTCTCTCTTCCATTATCTTAGGATACAAATCACCTATTAATTTAGCAGAGTGTGTTTGGGAAACCGTTTTACTTCCCTCTCCCACTTCATTTTCCCTCTTGGGTTGCTCAAGAGGGTTTGAAATATAAAATTTCTTATTTTCAACTATCAGACAAAGCTTATCCAGCCCTTCATAATCAGCTACAGGATCAGTCTCTTCTTTTATTTCTCTTTCAAAAGGTCTTCTTCGTTTTGCACAAGTCTTAGGTAAGTAGGTAGGCCAAAATTGGGTAAACCCGAACTCATTTTCTTTTAAGAATTCATCCCAGGTTTTTCCTATTGTATCTAATTGCTACTGAACTAACATTTTGATCAGGCCGTGATGAAAAAGACTACGGTCTTGATTTCCAATAGTGAGTTGAACCGTAATAGCCATTTTATGCAAACTATGAAGTAGAAAGCAGGGTAAATTCAATTTCAAACCCTTAAGAGCCATTAAAATTCTCAGATGATATAATTGGACATTTGAGTAACGACCATCACAAGAAATATACCTAGAAATGACTTCAAAAGGAGCATGCCATTGATTCTTCAAATATTTTATAGGAAAACTGAATTTAAGGTGTGCATATTCCTTTGATAATGGAAGAAGAAAATACTTAAACTTTTTCTTGTCCATTCGTGACCCCTTGAACCAGTGTTCACCAGTTCGAGGCAGCTTTGTGGCTTTCGAAATAAATTCTTCATCTATGACTAGCTGTAAATCACCTGTCTGAGCAATATTTCCATCAAAAGACAACGCAAATTGTCTGGTAACTTCCTCATTGTGTCCACTGAAACCCCAAAAGAAGAGTTTCTAGTCAATTTTCTCAAACAAGGCAAGAACTTTAGGGTTGACTTCTAACTTTTCAAGACTAGAAAGCTCAAAACGACTTAAGGGAGCCATCTGTTCAACTATCAGTTCTTTCTTTGACAGAGGATTAAAAGGCCTTGTGAAAACTGAAGGAATAGGGAAACGTGAATACATAGACATGATATGAACCCTTATGCGATTCTAGATGAGCTAAAGAGTAACCCTAGGCTAGTTTCTACGCATGAGAACTTCACCATCAAACCACCGCAAGTATTCATCAAACAAATTGATATGATCTGAACTCATTACGAAATATTCGAAATCAAATGTTTTCATTAATGTAATACGACTGTCAGATAGGATGATGTTAATATGAAAACATCTTACCAAGGTAATTATTTCATATTAAAGTCCTTTAAAGAGGTGTTAACAAAATAACCATTCGTATCCTGTAGCAAACACACGACTACCAAATGTTAACAGGAAGGGGTCATACGTGGAAGTTAATCGTGCCATTAAAACCAGATGATGTGAAGTCTTTCATTACAAACAATGATGTCTCCTAGGGTTTCGTAAATCCAACCAAGCACCAAGATCAACCTTGGATGATAAATTAAATGTTCAAAACCATATTTTATGCATGTAATAGATTCGAAGAGTAAATTATATAGTTTTGAATTATACGATGAACTCATTGAATCCAAATCATCATATGACCTATTGCAAAGTTTGATCGGATGGAGAATTTTAACAAAAACTAAATACTAGAGTAAAAAATCGATTGTTACGAATATAACACAAAGATCTTTATAAGATATATAAAGGTAAACTTTGGTTATTTGAGAAACCTATATACAACTTCCCATAATTTGTTTATTTACACATAAAAATGGCATAGTATTTAAAAGATAAAGTTTTAATGTAAAAATATATCATTAGGGTTAAAATAGGATATTTAGATTAATTCATCAACCCTAATCATACAAAATTACAAAAACTAATGATGAATACTTTGTCAAAAGGTCTAAAAGAAATCAATAAAACCTAATTGTAACAAGTTCAAAATGCATTTCCAATTATCTTTAATTTAATCCAAAAAAACTATTTAGCAAGCTATAATTATAATATTTCAAATCAATATATAATAAAATATTAAATGATAATGAAAAAATATTATATATCAAATTAAAAAAATATTAACAGCTGCTAAAATATTAAATTTATGAAAATGCTTCTTAAACTTCCAGTATGATCATTAATTCTTTTTTTAATTGGGAGTACCTTCAGAATCGAAGATTCTGAAGGTACTCTTATATAATTTTGTGATAAATCATAGAAGAGAACTGATCATTTTATTCAACAAAGCAGAAAAATTGAGAGGGTTGTTTCCTGCCAACAGGAGGTTATTGCCACTTCACTAGTGCCATGGTTCACTCACACCTAACACTTTATGCGCCCTTAGATGAGTCTTGATCCAACCTTTGTCGTTTTTTGGTGGAGGATAGTTTTGTTTTGTAAAGGGAATATTTTCAAGAGAATGCTTATTCACTCTTATATGGTATATGCTATCACCCAATGATTATCCTATGGTTGTGGTAGGAAGTCACTGGGTAACCATTTCAAACCAATCTTTAGACTGTATTCTAGCCTATATACTCAGAGAGGGCTCTCTCTTTGTCATGGGGTCATTCACATACACATTTGGATTTAAACAAGCACTTAGAAGGCTAGATTTCTAAGGGGGAGCATTATTTGGAATTTAAAGAGTGTAAGACAAACAAACAGACAACACCATTGGGAAATGGAGGCAAATCTTGAAACATTCAAGGGCTTACAACGTAATAACTATTGATAACATTCGTAATTTGAGGCAAACTAAGTGTTAATGTTCAACAAAATATCTTCGAGAGATGGTAGGGGGAAATGAGAAGAAGCCTAATGAGAAAGGAGGCACCTATATGTGGATGAATCTCCTGAAACACCTATAGCAGAAGCAACAATAAAGGCTGACAACTGAAATGGAGCATCTAACAGAGGATGAATTCCAATAAATTTACCATAAACACAAACAAATGCATTATCTAATGCAAGGAGTGCTTAACAGAGAATGAATTCCTTGCATGCAAATAGAAACGCATTAGCAAAAACTAAACAAACATGAAAATGAAGCATACCGGGAAACACAGACTAAACACTGAACACCATGATGAATCTCAGACACTCATGAATTGCTTTGCATTAATACTTCCAAGAAAATTGCAGAGCTACAAAACTAAGCACAAAGGATTCAAAATACGAATGTCGAACCCCTTATTCCTCTATTGAGGCTATATTTATAGTGTCATGGGCTCCCAAGACCAAGCTCGAAACATAGTCGAATTCAGCTACAAAAATCAGGAATCAATCCTACATGCATAAGATCCTAACCAATTATGATCTGGAAAATTTGCCATGATCACAAAACAAATCAGGAAAGCACGCTGGGATGTGCGTGGTGGATCAAAAAAGGAAAAGGTTACACCTATGAATCAGGCCTGCATGATGAAAATTACTATTTAGAGCATCTTCGAAAGACCTGTAACAATTTGATTCATCCCTGCATCTTCAACTAGTGAAATTGTTGTCGACCGTTGATCTTTTATCCAAAACAAGGATATGGAAGCACATGTCTGAACCTTCCTACAAATATAAAATTTCGCTGGCTTTGAAAGTTTGTTTTCCCGTGCTTGTTGGATCAGTGGAATTGATACCTGTCGTAGATTCATTTGTCCTCCAGATCTCCATCGTTCAACACTGTAGGGCATACCGAATTTCATAGATCTGAAATGTTCATTTTTCCATGCATGTTGGATTAGCAGAATTCATCTCCTTCATTGATCTTATTCCACCATCAATCTCAACCATTGGCAAATGCAAGCCCTACAACATTCTGCAGATCTAAAAATTTATTTGGTTCCTGCAAGTTGAACCAACATAATTATTTTCCACCGTAGATCTGATTCTACCTTTGATCACTGTAGAGGGGGCCACTTACCTCCTAAATGGCATCATGTAATTATATAGTTAAAGTATAAATAGATATTAACAAATGAGTAGTTGGAGCGGGTACAACTGCTTCAACCTATCTCATAATGTATAAATAATTACCAAAGATAATACAACAGTAGATTGGACATCCCTTCCCAAAGTACTTGTCTTTGATGGCTGTGTATGAGTTTAATGTATGCTTGAATGATGTGAAAGCTTAGCTTTCAACATTGGCACCATTTCCTCCTCTGTCCGGTCTGGGCGACAGCAACAACAGATGGAGGTGGTCGAACTGAAGATGTCGTGAAGATTAAAAGAATGCTCATGCACGCTAGGAGATGATTGAACATATGCAAAATATGTATTTGAAGGCCTGCAAGATCGTTCACATGCTCTGCTCGAGTCGAGGATGTTGCTACTGTGCAAAAGGAAATATCTCCCTGGAGACGCAAATAATAACTACAAAATTCTCTTACAATGGAAGTTATATCGACCATCTTTGAAGCCATCTGTTCCAATTGATTGTGGATGCTGGAAATGCTCGATTTCCTATCATCAAGAATACTGGACGTTGGACATGCTCGTGTGCTGCTAGAGAAATACTGGACGCCAAGAAAATCCTGCAAGAAGCAAAAACTGATCGATAGATGCTTGACTTAAACCAAAGAAGATGAAACTTGTCAAAAGACTTATTCCGTCGAATCTGCGTTGAGGAGCTCTGCCACTAGAATTTGTTTCATAAACCTATGGATGTAACACCTATGAAGATGTTTAAGTTTCCTTCTCAAGCCCAATTTCCAACAAACTGCAACTACAGTCAACATATCATTTGACTAATTGGTTGAGTATGGATGCTGCGTAAAGATTGAGGAAGCGTGATGTTTCCACACAGTGCGCTGCTTGATTGTGAAAAGCAACAAAGTGGTCACATATTGGTTTTTGTACGATACAAAACTTTCGTTGGTCGAAGGAAATTGAGTCAAGGCACGACCTAAGAGAAACAAAAGTTCAATGGATGATGCTCCTCTACAGCCCAGTAGTGCACCTGCAGAAGATCACACTCCTGTAAATAATATCGGGAGACCTACTCCACTACCCAAACAACGTCGTTCCTCCTTGACAGCTTCTGCACAGAGGCCACAAGCCCTGCGGGCTTTGAGTATGCTAAATGAAAAAATACCAGCACGTGAATGCTGCACTAACTCTGTCAATCTCTCACAACCGAAGCCCATGTTTCCACAAAACTATAATAAGCGTGCATGGATGAGTGCACCAAATTGTCATCAAATCCAATTTTGATGGTTGTTGTACCACTATGACATTGAATTTGGAAGAGACGAGGGACTTTATAATGCAGCCGAGGAGGAATACGAGGAGGAGGAAGAGAATCTAGAGGATGATGGGATCAAAATTGAGTCATTCAATTTGAAACAAGAAAGAGAAGAGGGTTGATTCGATTTAGAAGGGAACTATGTAGAGTATGGAAATGGAAATGAAATTAAGGATGCCTGGCTTGATAGTGTGGAGGTGGACACTTGTTTTGCAGAGGAGCACTTGAAACAATCTATTGAAGCAAGTGAAGATGATGATGATCTTTCACGTGAAGAAATTAGTAAAATCAAGAGGCATGTAGCCAATGTACTTCAACCTGGAGAAATGTTTTTCAAGCTCTACAGAGGATGAAGGGAGCATCGAATGGTAGCAACAAGCGTGAGAAAATGCCAGCAGAAACAAAATCCATCTTTGATCAGCTCACAGATGATGCCCTGAAACTGATGGATGGTGGTGATTTCAATGTATATCATGATAAAAAGGCTACATTTGAGCAAGGAGCTGAGCGATATGAAGCAGTGGCTCGTGCAAAGGGTGGGATATTGGAATTTTTGTCTTGGCATGTATATTGACCATTCATCCTGTAGATCCTCGATGAACAAACGGAAAAAAATGATCACCGACCAGTAACATCAGNGCTCGTGCAAAGGGGGGGATATTGGAATTTTTGTCTTGGCATGTATATTGACCATTCATCCTGTAGATCCTCGATGAACAAACGGAAAAAAATGATCACCGACCAGTAACATCAG
>LPNX010379394.1:630387-644101 GCA_001517045.1 Pseudotsuga menziesii
TATACACTTAATAATTTTAATTTTGCATAAGTTCATGGTACGGTAATTGCAATGTGATTATTATTTTTCTGGACTACACGAAGTTGAGTTTGATTAGTGCTCTTTATCGACCAAATTTTTGTGCATTTTCTTTAGTAATGATGATTATAACATCTGTGTCAACTATACATCACAAGTTACAATGACCAACATTTATGTCGGTTGTTTCGATATCTAGTTGATGAGTTCATTATAAGACAAGTTATATTTTGGTCGGTGCATCACAAATGAATGACAAGAAAAATCCTGAAACCGATTATGTACCGTTGAAGAGAAGCAGTCTTGATATACAATTGCTCGATCATTGAAGTCTGTCCATCGACCTGCATCAACTACTTGGAAATTTCCGCCTCAAATCATGTGGGTGAAACCCTTTTCAACTAGGTTTGAATTCTTCATTTGCTTTTCAATGATTAATTTTAGTCGATGGTTGTATAGTGGTCATCAAGTTTGGTCGATTTGGCCAAAGATTCATGTTTGCAAAGTAAAACATATATTCGATGATAAAGTGGTTGAGTTAGTCAGTAATCAAATGTAGACGAGTCATCATACTATGGTCAATATATTAGTATTATTGTGGTCGAGTATTATGGTCAAGGTTGTCAAAGTTTATTTTGTAAGTTATTGTGTTAGAGGGGGTTAAACATGAATCTCAATAGAGGCAGGTGATCCCCTCCACTTTATGTAAAGTTGGTCTCTTAAAAATCCCTTTAAGTTGAATTTTCGTTCATTAAATGTTTTGTGTTGACCGAGTCGAGGAGGTTAAACGTGAGTCTTTATTAAAGGCAGGCGATCTCCTCACTTCTATAATAAATTTGGTATCTAGTCGACTATTATAAGATAATTCCAAGTCATTCCAAAGTAGTCGATCATGACCAAGACCATGCACATGATCAGGAAACATACAATCTTGCAGGAAATTCAAACTCTCACGATAGAAGAAGATGACGACGATGGAATTCAAGAAAATATCATTCACCTACACAGCAAAGCACTTCAATGAGACATGATGACAATGTACCACTCATTATCAAAATGTTGAAACGGTTCCTAGGTTGTGACCTCGAAAATCCAGAAGACAGAGAAATGACATAGAAAGTCGAAGAGCCAAAAAGATCCGCATGCCTAAACCAATGGAGATGCCGATCAGATGAGCTAGGGTGAGGCTTTAAACCAAAAGACCTCGTTGTGGAAGAAGATGGTTTCCCGCTGTTGTGAGAGGATGAGACTTCGATGGACTACTGTTAGATTGAAGACGGAGGTTGAAGAGTAACCAATCACAGTAGATCCTTGTATATGTGTGTTTTCCTATCGAGCTGGCGGCTGTTTCGGCTGAGTTACCTATGCAGGCCGGTATGCATGGTTGATGCACAGTGAGGACTACTCAGCAGTAGTAGAGACCCAGGATGTTGATGCATATTTATTTGTTCTTTTCAGGATGAAGAAAGGTTTTGTTTGTGGGGGAGATGTAGAGGGGGCCACTTACCTCCTAAATGTCATCATGTAATTATATAGTTTAAAGGACAAATAGATATTAACAAATGAGTAGTTGGAGCGGGTACAACCACTTCAACCTATCTCATAATGTATAAATAATTACCAAAGATGATACAACAATGGATTGACATCCCTTCCCAAAGTACTTGTCTTTGATGGCTATGTATGAGCTTAATGTATGCTTGAATGATGTGAAAGAAAAGCTTTCAACAATCACCATCGTTAAAGTTTGTTGGGCCTACCAAGTTTTTTCGATTAGGAAATCTACTTACTCCGTGCACATGTTTCCCTTTTCAGCACCGTCGATCTTAAATAGAAACTTTCTCGGCCATTGATCTAAGATCAAACTGCGCATTGCAGAAAGCTAAAGTCAGAATTTCTGCTTTCACGATGCTCAATTTTGATTTATCCGATTTCCACCTTATCCTTTTCGTCCTTTAGCTTTCCGCATCGTTGATTGCCTTTGGGTTCATCCTTAGCTATTGATCTAAATCAAGTCGCGGGCTGCGGAAAGTGGAAGTCGGTATTTCTGCTTTCACGATGCTCAAAATTTATATGTCCACCTTTCCGCTCCCTTCCAGAACGTTGATATATGATCAAATGTGTGGAAGCTTTCTAAACCACCGATCTCACAAGCTGGTGGAAAGCGGAAAACATGCTTTCAATTTTCCATGACCAAATTCTCTGTATTTCTTCTTTTCACCTTTCACCTTTCTGCTCTTTTTCGAGCCTTTGACCTTCGACGGAAGCTTTCCAGACCGTGATCTTGCGAATCATGGAAAGCAGGATTCTAACTTTTTACAGCCAAATTTTTGTATCTTTCGCTTTCCACTTTTTCCTTTCCGCAAAATAGCAGAAAGCGGAAGGCATAAATACCAACTTTTATAACCAAATTTTGTCCCTTTCTACTTTCGCCTTTTGGTTTCTATCTTTTCACTTCCCGCTTTCTCTTGGATCGTTGATTCATCCTGCAGTCATTCTTAACCATTGGATCTTAGACTGCGGAAAGCGGAAATCAGGTTTACCACTTTTTATAACCAAGTTTTTTCCTTTTCCGCTTCTTCGCTCCCGGTTTTTCCTTGGTGGAAATGATTTTCGGCCTTTGATCTTCTCCGCTGTACATCCAGGCCGTCCATTCTAATGAACTTTTAACCTTGATCATATTTTTCTTATTTAGGCATATTTATAAGGCTAAAACTCGGGATTTTCAATAATTTTTCATCTTTCTTTCACTGGTCTAAACTTTAGTAGGGGAGTTAGTGCATATGCATATGTAAAATTCTTTAAATTTTAGCACATGTGCTAACAACAGCTCCAACTTGGGGATGCTATCCTCTCCGTGAGGTAGCAAAGAACCATGTAGATCAAGTGCCTGGACCATTGGGCCCTCTATACTTGCGAGAACCCCAGCTAGATGCACCACTTTGTGCTATCTCGAAGGCCCATCACCTCAAAATTTGTTCTAGTGCATGTAACATCAAATTTGCATAAAAAGAAAACCAAATGATGACGCCTCTTGGGGACCTTACTTCCTTCACCGAGATTTAAGTCTGTCAGAGAGTTATCCACACATGCAATTTTAAAAATAAATGGTATATACAATGACATGGGAACTGAACTTACTTTACAGAAAGTAGTGCTTGAGGAGCCTCCCATTTACAAGAGCCCCAGATACTAGACCTCCCTCCATCTCCAGTATGTAGGCATTCTTTCCTCTAAAATTTGAAATCTTGTAAGGTCCCTTCCACAGGTGATAAAAATTACCATGCTTCCCTTTCTATTCATGTGGTGCATCCCATAGAAAAACTATATATCCCATATGGAAATCATCAGCCTTTGTCCTCTTGTCAAATATTTCTTTCATTTTCTCCTGGAATTTTTGATTTCTATCAAACAGTCCCTCCCTTTGTTGTTGCAGTTCAATCAATTGATACATCCTCCTCTGAGTTGGATGGGTTTCAATTTCCTCTTGTTGTAGCAATTTAATCACTGGAAAGCTCAAGGAACTAGGAAAAATTACCTCAGAACCATAAGCTAGCTGGAATGGTGAGGTTCCAATGGACTTCTTTACAGTGATTCTGTCAACCCACAAAGCATGAGTCAACTTTGTGTGCCAGACCTTCTTATTGTTTTGTAGCAGCTTTTTGATGATCCTCATCAGGCTCTTATTTGAAGATTCTACCAACCCATTTCCCCATGGATAGTAGGTTGTGGAATGCCCCAACTGTATGTGATATTTGAAACAAAACTCAACCATATTTTTTGAATTGAATGCAGCAGCATTGTCAGTGATCAGATTTCTAGGGACTAGAAATCTTGACAAAATGTGCTCTTCCAGAAATTGCATAATCACTATGTCAGTGGCATGTCTAGTTGGGATGGCTTCAATCCATTTGGTAAAATAATCAATGGCAGTGAGAATCCACTTGTGTTTTCCTGAGCAAGATGGGTTTATCTCTCCAATGAAATCCAATCCCCATTGCTGGAAAGGGGCCTCAACATGTATGGGCTTCAGAGGCAATGGTAGAAACTTACTTCTTCCTTCAAAGATATGACATTTATGGAAGGAAACAACCTCTTAGTGAGTATCATAAAAGATAGTGGGCCAATAAAACCCATCCCTCATGATCTTGTTCACAGCGGCCCTCCAATAATGGTGACCTCCACATTCTCCTACATGAAATTCTTCAATGAGCTTCTTGGCCTCCTGCCCATTCACACAGTTCAACAGCACCCATCCTGGTTCTTTCCAATCCAATCTTCCATATAATATGCAAAACCTTGATGCTTTCTTCTTGAGAAACTGGGCCCTTGTTCTATCCATACCCTGTGGAGCTTGCAAATGTTGTAACATGAAGATGATGTCAGTGTACCATGGGGATGACAGGAAATGCTCAGCTACTTGGGGATCTGGAAGTCCCTTAGCATTTTTCTCTTCTGTTGACAATTCAACAATCATGTGTAGGCTGAGAGCATCACAGTTAGATTGTGCCATGATTTTGTCCAGTCCCTGGCCTTTAATTAGCTTTGTGGGCTTGATCTCCAAGTCATATTCAAGTAGGACTTCTATCCACTTTCCCCTTTGTCCCTCAAGATCTGGTTGAGTCAGAATATCCTTTATTGCACTGGTGGGGAAATGCACAATAATGTGAGAGTGCAGGATGTACACTCAGAACTCCTTCAAGGCCTGCACTAGAGCATAATCTTACTTATCCAGGATGTTGTATTTTAGAGGAGCATCTCTCAGGGTTTTGTTGTAAAAAGCAATGGGTTTCTCATGTCCCTCATGATTCTTCTGTAGCAATACCCCTACCACTGCATGCTCTGAAGAAAAAGAGAATATGAGGAAATATTGGAGAAATCAAGGATTTCCAGTACAGTTGCTTCTGAGATAGCATTCTTGATATCTTCAAAGGACTGTCTTGCTTCAGGTTTCCACTTGGTCTCTTTGTCCTTGTCATGTCCCCAATTAAATAATTGCATAGCGGGACAATTCCATCAATCCTACTAGTTTCCTAGGTTGGATGGATACATTTGGAATTTTAATAAGGGAGCTAAAAAATGATGTTCAGACATTAGAATGGAATAGATATTTAATAATGGATCTAATTAAATAAGTATAAGAGAAAATTGAAGTGACAATGGATCAAGGAGACACATGGATATTTTGGGGCCCACAGAAGCTATAATTTATGTGCCACATGGCATCCTCTTCTTGCAATTTCAAATCCATGGGAAGCCTAATGTTCTTGGATGAGTTAGAAGGCTAATACACTTGGCCATATGCATCATAGGCCGAATTTGGAAGGAAATATAACTTACATGGGAGAGGAAGAGTCAAATGGGAGCTTCTTGGACACTTGGGCTAGATTCCCTAACATCTATGACATCTATGACACCAATGATGAAGATGTTACGACATTTATGACACATTGCAGACCTAAAGGCTGACATTTGACCATTATTACATGTCATTCCTAAATAGAGAATCCAATAATATGCTCATGTGAGTTGGGGAAGCTCAATGGGCCCCTACTCGAATTGGGGGAAGATGGAAGGCTAGGGAAGGGAGGACACATGGAAAATTTTGAACACACGCCCTAATTCGAATTGGATTGATTTTGTGGATGGATTGGTAACCTTATAAGGCTAAGGATGTTTATAAAATATAGAGATAAACCAAGAGAGAGCTTTTGATCATTTGAGAAATTTGCATTTGTGAAGAGATAGAGGTAGTGGATGACTAGTTTCATTCCTTAGCCAATTTCGAGGGTGAAAGATTCACATCTAAGTAGGTGTTTGGAGAGGCCATTCAATTTTTTCATGTAGTTTTAATGGATTTTGTATTTTCAGGTGTAAGCTACAGGGTAGCTCGTGGTTTCTTCAAGTCCAACACATTTTCTCAACCTTATCCAATCTTTATTGCATATTCATACTCATGGAGGGATTGCGCTTTGGGTGAGATATTGTACTATTTGGGAGAGATTCTCATGGTACATTTCTGATTGTAATAAGCTTAATATACTCTTTTATTCAGCGTCAAAAATTATTAGGTCGAAATACCAAATGGTTGTATGTAAAAGTGATTATTTGAGTAGACAATGACCATTTCTCCACTATATTGATGTATGCCAATGTAGTGCTGATGAATTTGAATGTAAGAATGTTTCTTTGATATATTTATGATGAATGGAATTCCATTTATGATTATTACAAGTTTCACATCCATCACTTAAGCATTTAAAGTCATCTTACTTAGCTTATTTGCATTTGGCGAAGATTTGGTGCATTTTCCCCAAGGGTCGAACTCGTGATTTTGTAGCTGTTTGGGAGGGGGTTATAACAGCCTTTGTAAACTGACTAATGATGCACATGAGACATTAATAATTTCCATTAAACATACTCTTCCTATTTTCAGAATTTCGAGTGGTTTTGGGAGCATTTAGAAATCCATTTTCAACATTTACCTTGGGGGAATTGGAACCCCAATTTGCTAGTGAAAACTCCTACCTTGGCCAGAATATTAAACAAGTTTGTAGAAGTATTTGGAGGGTCATAAATCATCCCTGAACATCATATTCAAGCCTTAATATCATTCATATACCTTCTCAGAATATTTGGTAGCATTTGGATCAATTTTGAGACCTAGACATAAAAACTAGTCTAAGGTCGAAATAGGGAAAAAAATGAAAAATTGGTCATTGTAATAAAATTTCTAAAAATGGACATTACAATGTTATCAAAGAACGGTCCTTGCACCTGTTATTTAATACCATCCATTGAATAAAAATTTTCAGAGATGTATTGGTTTCATAATCTACCCACCAGGCCCACTTTCCTTCCTCTCCCGCTAAGGGAAGAAGAAATTACAGCCAAAGATATCAAAGCATGCTACCAGGGGTATCAAACTTTGATATGGGATATTCATGAAATGTATTATTTCCAAAGAGTATATTCTCAAGTATTTATTTTTTTACAAGAAGTAAATGAGAACTCATTAAGGAATAATCAACAATGCACAAGTATGGAGGAGACCAAGGAGCTACCAATTTTTGTGGGTGGTGAAGCAGAAAAATAATTACATTATGAGGATAAAAATTCACTCCCAAGTAACTTAGAAAAAGAAGAGGAAACATCACCTGAGAATGAAAAATAGTCATTTGAAACTATATAATATCATTCCAAGACACATTCTACTGTGGACATGGACCAAAGGGCATCTACTGATGGATGCTTGAACTGTGAAGGAGTACCTATTGATGGTTGCTCACAACTATATGTTGGTGACATAGAGATCAGATTGGAAAATGTTGTTGCAATACAAATTTATCATAAGAATGAAGATGAATACCTTGTGATAGATAATGAAGAACCAAAATCAACTTCCCCATCATCACTTGAGCTTCAAGAAGTTGATTAAATCAAGCATAAAAAAAGAGGAGGTTCGGTCTCATGAACCATCCTTCATTGAAGGGTCTTTGAAGATGAGTGAAAGGGATATCCAACAGGCCCTTAGAATACTCCATAACACTCAAGCATTCATATCAAATTCTTTTTGGAAAGATTCTTCATTGGAGGAGCCATCATTCTGTTGAGGCCTGGAAATCCACAGGCGGCAACAGTAAGGGATTCTCCCCAATCAACGTTCCCAACTACCCCGCTGACTGTTTGGTATAGGGAATCCGTTCGGTTAACGGTCTGGCTACCGTAGGTCAAAGTAACTACAAGGGTTTACCGGTTGCGGCCCGGTCCACCGGAATTTGTATTTTGACTTAATGTATGCAATGCACATGCCTATCTTAAACATGCAGGGTGATAAAAATGTAAGGAACGTCACAATGTGCTGCGCAGGTTCTTACCTCTCGTCTTAGGTTCTCGAACATCTAAACCACATATGCAACTATGAAGTAAAACAAATAACTATCTAAACACCTAACTACCTATCCCCGGGGAGCGAGAAAATGATTATTAGTGAGTAATGCATTATCTCCATGTATGATAAACACAATTACAGGTAGCTGATATTTATGTTTACAACACATGAACTAGAATATCTTCTAACAATCAGATAACTAACTGTTATATGAAACACAAGCATTACTCTGAGTGAATTTTCCACGAAATAAATCAGAAATCATTCAACAAGACATAGGTCACATAGTTAGAACGATCTCACGATTTATGGACATAAGCTGAAAAATAAAGTAGTTCATCTTTCGGCCATCCATCGCATAACATTTGGAAACTTCACAGCTTTTCTCCAACAGGAAAACTAAAATATTTATTGCAAAAGGAAGTAGTTCTTATTACAATAGGTCCTCCAGTATTACTGGGAAAAAGCCCTTCTTTCTTCTAAGTTTCCTATTCTTATACAAAAAGCTAAAATGGTTGGGCTGCCCAAAGTGACCTTTGGGATTCCCAACGCTTCCTTTTCTCACAAAACCTTTTACAAATTATTAAATTACAATAAAGCTACTCGGCCCCCTCATGAGGAGGGTCCCGCTTGGCTCTCCAAGTATTTCTTCCATGCCGTAGCTTCACTATCGAGCTCTTCAGATGAGGTGGGCTCCAAGAATTGGATATTAATCTCCAACTTTTCCGCCTTTTTCTTGATGGCCTCGACCCTGGTTGCGTTTAGTCTCACCTGTTCTTCTAGGATCTGCACACAAACGACGGTATGGCCTATTTCAGTCTTCAGGGTTTGTTCATCAATGGCGTTGATGCCTTGTACTTTGGCTTCTTCCTCCTGTTGCCTCTTCTGCACAATTTCTATGAATGAGTCATGACCTGGGAACTCGTGTAGCCTTTGCTCAGCTTCTACTTGACACCAGTTGTAAATGACTAAGGCTCTCCTGAAAAATTCGGTGCAAAGTCCCTTTGTCTTCTGGACGGTTTTCTTGAAGTGGAGACCGGGGAAAGGCTGGTGACAAAGTATGCAATCTATCAGGATTGAGCTCATATAAAAATCAGATCTCTTCC
Source organism: Pseudotsuga menziesii (assembly GCA_001517045.1). Lineage (NCBI taxonomy): Eukaryota > Viridiplantae > Streptophyta > Pinopsida > Pinales > Pinaceae > Pseudotsuga > Pseudotsuga menziesii. The sequence goes on from LPNX010379394.1 coordinate 639,403, forward strand.
TGGCTTCTCCTTCCAAAGCTGCAGCCACACAAGAGGAGATACTGCTTGATACTATACTTGCCCAGTTAAATACCGTGCCTTCCGTGGCCACATAGAACATCAGGGGTATCCATTTGAATTTAAATAGTCTGCCATTTTCTCTCCCGAAGATCCTATTCAACATTAAAGCTATGAATCTGTAAGGAGGCTTGAGACTGGCTGTGTCATATTTCTCAGTTGCTCTCTGCTAGTATATCTTCCCTGGCAGGAGCATTCTCTTCATGGTTTCTACAAAATCCATCCTAAGGTTGTCCAGCCAGTCATTTGTCAGGAAAAGCTGAGGCTCCGGCAGATGGTAAGATAAGGCCACATACCCAGGGCTAAAGGTGGCATAACCCTAGCCATAGACATTACACATAAGCATTGAGTTATGGTTGGTATTTGGGAGAACCCATCTCATCACTTCGGGGCATGGAAACAGTTCGAGCCTGGTGGCAACCTTCATAATGGCCGACTTTTCTATGTTTGTGTAAATTGGTGCTTCCTCCAGGCCCATATCTGGGACTTCCCTGCGGGAGATTAACCTGTATATGTCTCCCCATTTGTATTCGGGTTCAACCCCCGAGACACATTGGGTGTCTTCATAAATGTACTCAGTTCTTGCTTCTGTGTCTAGTGCTGGTACTTCCTCTACCACTGGGGCTTTCTTCTTCTGCCTTTTAGACATTGTAAATTCTTCCTGCAATGTAAACATTATGATATTAAGCAAATTCAACTTTGCGGACATTATGCAGCAGTTAATTCTTTTACAAGTGCATATGACTATAATGATATTCAGACATAGGCTCTTCAGGTTGAAGGATCGAATTAGTCATGCAATGTTTTGAAATGTGCTATTATCTTATATCAATGTGTAAGTAAGAAAGCGACCCTCACATGTATGCACAACCAATCTATATCCTGACTATCTGAAACTATCAACACAAAACTCAGACTATTACTGCAATATAATGAGCCGTTAATACTAAAGGGGATTTACTCATCAAACGGTCTATCATCCAACTTGCACTATTTCACAAAATGCCATTTTTACCAATGAAACGACATGCAATACAAATGCAAAAAAAAAACGCAAGGCGCAACTATCTTTCCACTTATACACAGTTTTAGCAAGGACAAAAATGGCAAAGCTTATGCCGCGCGCAGATATGGTAATTACATCGGTGCGGCCATAAGCTACGGGAATCCATGACAACCTTTCGCGCAGGGTGCTCCCACCAGTACCACCGTTCATTTTACCCTTAAATCGTAAAAAACCAACAGCGGCGCGGCCCTAGGGTTTCGCGTGGTGGAAAACAACGAACAGTGCAGCGCGGGCACAGGCTAGGGCTCGAGGAAAAGGGCAAACGCATAGAGGAATCGACCATCCGGGTATCTACCATGAAAAATCCGGCGAAAACCCCATCCAAGACGCTTTAAGGATCTCATCATAACAAGAACTGAACCAGGTGCAGGCGGCATAACGGCCTCCTGCATCGTGTCTTCCTCTACCGCTAAGGGCGAACTAAAACGGAGGAGGTAAATGAAACGCGGGATTTTAAAAGGAAAAAACCCCCCCTTCTAACCGCACAATCTATCCAACCCCAAAAAATAATAAAAGATAAAACGTGGGCGCAAACTACTGGGGACACGAAAACGACAACCCTAGCCGTGGGTATAAAAACTCCGTATGTGAACGAAAAGGAACTACGGGCCGTAATCTTGACAATATTCCACACAGCATAAGTCACCCATACAAAACCGAGAAAAAAAGGGGGGTAAAGATCCTACCTGGCAGTAGTGCACAACTGAAGTGGCGACAACGATGGAGCTTTCAATCGACAGCTGGACGCGGGTACAGGCACGATGCTTCCACAAGACTCACGAGGTCGACAACGCAGAGCGGATTACAATGGCCTGGGCGAAAAGTAACAATAAAAAAAACCAAAACCCGCCCACCGTATATATAAGACTCCACACGTGTGATGGGTCAACTCAATCGGAGCGATCAAGCAAGTTATGTCGGGCGGCTAAAGCTCAACCCTCTCCGCAACGACGGATCATCCTCCATACTTCATTGTCTGCACGAGGAAAAAGACACTCTACATAGCACAGGTCGGCGGTATAACGAAAACATGGAAATCTCAATGATCCGCAATGGCGAAAGTGGGAGTATTCATCCGCCTCCGTCGTAACGAAAATAAAATAACCATCTCCGCAACAATCGGCGCAAAACAAACAAACGAGATCCGGATATCATCCGCATCGGCGGGGCAGAAAAGAAACGATCAAGTTTTGGGCAACACCCGCAACGGCGGGACAGAAAAGAAACTCAGGATATGAGGATCACCCGCAACGGTGGCGCAAAAAAGCAAATTAAGAACTGGAAAACACCCGCAACGGCGGGACAGTCAAATGAAATACCTCCCGATACAAGAAAACTCTTGAAGGATTTTTTCAAACCGAGAAAAAGGAGCTCAATTTAAGATGGAAATCCTTAAGCATTTAAACGATGAGAAACCAGTCGATTGATAGCACTCAAATTTTGAAAAGGCGCTTCAAAATCCATAAGCTAAAATCAAAAATATGAAACCAAGAGAAGAACTAACTAATTCGAAGTAAAGGAGGGTCCCAAAATTTTTTAGAATTTTGGGAGATTGTTGCAGGTGCAACAATTGGCGACTACCTGGTGAACCCCAGATCTCTGGATTAATTTTCTTTCCCAGCTTAAGACTGTCTGAATAAACTCGAACTCTTTTAGATGTATGTATCCCCAAGTCATCCAAATCATGCATTAAATCACTTAGTAGAAGTCTATCTTTTCGGGAAAAGGTAACACCAGCAGTATTTCAGGTCTGAATAACTCTTTGGAGGCCAAATAAATGAGGTTCATTTTACCTGTCCTTTGGAGGTTACAGCTTTGACACCACAGGATTGTGACAGAAAGTGAACAGTGTTACCCTCTTGTTCCTCATTCCCATGCCATTTTGTACTTTTGTGCTTTCTGAACTTTAGTTCTTTTGATATGAGTCCTTCTGTGGGCCTTTCTTACTGAATTTTAATTCAGGATCCTTTATCCCATAGTGTCCTTTTGTGTGAATGATATATTTCATATTTTAATTCACGGACGGAGAGGATCTTGTGGCCATTTGGTACTTTATGCTTGGAGATTTATGCTTCTGGAGCTTTGCTCTAATATGTCTTGTTTCTTTTGGAAGAAGTGACTCTTAAGAGCTTTTAGCCTTTTTCTTATTCATGGCATGGGATCATTTATATATGATAAACTTTCTCACTCTGCTTCCTCTCCGTGGGTCTAGTGCTGTCACCCCTTTGGGTTTTTAAGATGTGAGGTGAATGGAGCCTCTAAATAGTACTTCAGACCCTTTTTAATTCTGAGTTATTTACAGGGATTAAGTAAGACTTCAAATGAATGGACTGCCAATTAGGAATACAACTACTAAAATACATTCTATACTTTAAAACACAGTCCTTTTGCTCGGGATTTTGGTTAATACAGAACCCTGATGTTTCCATTGCATCCAAAAGTTTGCCTCTTATTCAAAACAAAAACCATAAGCAAATAGCAGCGTAACAAGTAATTAATAGGAAGAAAACATTAAAGCATTGAAAACAGAAAATAGAATCAGCAACAAAACAATTTATTTATGCACAAAAGAAAACATCAAAACAAAAATTCGCCCATTCCTAAAAATTTCAAATTTAAAGTACTAGGAATGAGCTGGATTTTAGACCTGAATTGTCTAACCATGGTCCAACTGCGCAGTTATTGAGATGGAACCCATATCTAAAATTCTGCAATCATTTCTTTCAGCCTGAGGGAGTTGAAGGAGCTCAGACTGAGTGTCCATCACGGGGTTGGCCTTTCTTGAGGAATGGTGTTCTAGCTTAAGCTCAGTAAGATAGTTTCCCAAAACAGAATCAGCGGATTCATTTTCTTCCCCCAACTTAGTGACATTGTTTTTCTTGAAAGGCTCTCTTAGAATCTTAATCAGGTTGGGGCTGCCCTTCTGAGGTAACCACAAATGAGACCAATCTGAAGCAAAGTACCCATTAAGTCTTGATGTCCAATATCGGTTCAGGATCATCCCATAACCATCAGGAATGTCTGCTACTATGATGTCAATGTAGTGGCATATCCTTTTATTTGTAGACAATTGAATCATCACATTCTCCATTTCTCCTACTACTTTGACACTAGTTTTGTCAAGTTGTGTAACATCCCAAAGAGTAGGCTTTATCTGACCCTTGAGTTTTTTGCAAACTACCAGAGGCATAACATTCATAGAAGATCCCGAATCCACCAAACAATTATGCACCTTATGATTGAGGATTTCAAGGGTCACAAGGAAAGGTGGGGCATTGGTTTTCTTTGTCTTAATCAATTCAATCTTTTCTTCCATAGGTTGGTTTGTTGTGGGCAACTCCTCTTTCAACTCGCCAGCTTTGCTTTCTTCATCATCTTCTACTGGTTTGGCCAGTTTGATGAGTGGCTCTGTGTCCTGTTTTCCATGAATATCTGTAAATGAGTCATCTTTAGCCTTTATATCGGTCTGCCTCTCGCTTTTCCCCTGCAATTCTTGAACTTTTGAGAGTTTTGCATTGTCATTGTTTGTCAATCTCTTATCTTCTGTGGTTTTACATGTATGCTGAGATTTGAGAT
>LPNX010379394.1:645509-687385 GCA_001517045.1 Pseudotsuga menziesii
TTCTGCACAATTTCTATGAATGAGTCATGACCTGGGAACTCGTGTAGCCTTTGCTCAGCTTCTACTTGACACCGGTTGTAAATGACTAAGGCTCTCCTGAAAAATTCGGTGCAAAGTCCCTTTGTCTTCTGGACGGTTTTCTTGAAGTGGAGACCGGGGAAAGGCTGGTGACAAAGTATGCAATCTATCAGGATTGAGCTCATATAAAACTCAGATCTCTTCTTGGCTTCTCCTTCCAAAGCTGCAGCCACACAAGAGGAGATACTGCTTGATACTATACTTTCCCAGTTAAATACCGTGCCTTCCGTGGCCACATAGAACATCAGGGGTATCCATTCGAATTTAAATAGTCTGCCATTTGCTCTCCCGAAGATCCTATTCAACATTAAAGCTATGAATCTGTAAGGAGGCCTGAGACTGGCTGTGTCATATTCCTTAGTTGCTCTCTGCTGGTATAGCTTCCCTGGCAGGAGCATTCTCTTCATGGTTTCTACAAAATCCATCCTAAGGTTGTCCAGCCAGTCATTTGTCAGGAAAAGCTGAGGCTCCGGCAGATGGTAAGCTAAGGCCACATACCCAGGGCTAAAGGCGGAATAACCCTGGCCATAGACATTACACATAAGCATTGAGTTATGGTTGGTATTTGGGAGAACCCATCTCATCACTTCGGGGCATGGAAACAGTTCGGGCCTGGTGGCAACCTTCATAATGGCCGACTTTTCTATGTTTGTGTAAATTGGTGCTTCCTCCAGGCCCATATCTGGGACTTCCCTGCGGGAGATTAACCTGTATATGTCTCCCCATTTGTATTCGGGTTCAACCCCCGAGACACATTGGGTGTCTTCATAAATGTACTCAGTTCTTGCTTCTGTGTCTGGTGTTGGTACTTCCTCTACCACTGGGGCTTTCTTCTTCTGCCTTTTAGACATTGTAAATCCTTCCTGCAATGTAAACATTATGATATTAAGCAAATTCAACTTTGCGGACATTATGCAACAGTTAATTCTTTTACAAGTGCATATGAATATAATGATATTCAGACATAGGCTCTTCAGGTTGAAGGATCGAATTAGTCATGCAATGTTTTGAAATGTGCTATTATCTTATATCAATGTGTAAGTAAGAAAGCGACCCTCACATGTATGCACAACCAATCTATATCGTGACTATCTGAAACTATCAACACAAAACTCAGACTATTACTGCAATATAATGAGCCGTTAATACTAAAGGGGATTTACTCATCAAACGGTCTATCATCCAACTTGCACTATTTCACAAAATGCCATTTTTACCAATGAAACGACATGCAATACAAATGCAAAAAAAAAATGCAAGGCGCAACTATCTTTCCACTTATACATAGTTTTAGCAAGGACAAAAATGGCAAAGCTTATGCCGCGCGCAGATATGGTTATTACATCGGTGCGGCCATAAGCTACAGGAATCCATGACAACCTTTCGCGTAGGGTGCTCCCACCAGTACCACCGTTCATTTTACCCTTAAATCGTAAAAAACCAACAGCGGTGCGGCCCTAGGGTTTCGTGTGGTGGAAAACAACGAACAGTGCAGAGCGGGCACAGGTTAGGGCTCGAGGAAAAGGGCAAACACATAGGGGAATCGACCAGCTGAGTATCTACCATGAAAAATCCGGCGAAAACCCCATCCAAGACGCTTTAAGGATCTCATCATAACAAGAACTGAACCAGGTGCAGGCGGCATAACGGCTGCCTGCACCGTGTCTTCCTCTACCGCTAAGGGCGAACTAAAACAGAGGAGGTAAATGAAACGCGAGCTTTTAAAAGGAAAAAACCCCCCCTTCTAACCGCACAAGCTATCCAACCCCAAAAAATAATAAAATATAAAACGTGGGTGCAAACTACTGGGGACACGAAAACGACAACCCTAGCCGTGGGTATAAAAACTCCGTATGTGAACGAAAAGGAACTATGGGCCGTAATATTGACAATATTCCACACAGCATAAGTCACCCATACAAAACCGAGAAAAAAAGGGGGGTAAAGATCCTACCTGGCAGTAGTGCACAACTGAAGTGGCGACAACGATGGAGCTTTCAATCGACAGCTGGACGCGGGTACAGGCACGATGCTTCCACAAGACTCGCGAGGTCGACAACGCGGAGCGGATTATGACGGCCTGGGCGAAAAATAACAATAAAAAAAACCAAAACCCGCCCACCGTATATATAAGACTCCACACGTGTGACGGGTCAACTCAATCGGAGCGATCAAGCAAGTTATGTCGGGCGGCTAAAGCTCAACCCTCTCCGCAACGGCGGATCATCCTCCATACTTCATTGTCCGCATGAGGAAAAAGACACTCTACATAGCATGGGTCGGCGGTATAACGAAAACATGGAAATCTCAATGATCCGCAACGGCGGAAGTGGGAGTATTCATCCGCCTCCGTCGTAACGAAAATAAAATAACCATCTCCGCAACAATCAGCGCAAAACAAACAAACGAGATCCGGATATCATCCGCATCGGCGGGGCGGAAAAGAAACGATCAAGTTTTGGGAAACACCCGCAACGGCGGGACGGAAAAGAAACTCAGGATATGAGGATCACCCGCAACGGCGGTGCAAAAAAGAAAATTAAGAACTGGAAAACACCCGCAACGGCGGGACAGTCAAATGAAATACCTCCCGATACAAGAAAACTCTTGAAGGATTTTTTCAAACCGAGAAAAAGGAGCTCATTTTAAGATGGAAATCCTTAAGCATTTAAACGATGAGGAACCAGTCGATTGATAGCACTCAAATTTTTAAAAGGCGCTTCAAAATCCATAAGCTAAAATAAAAAATATGAAACCAAGAGAAGAACTAACTAATTCGAAGTAAAGGAGGGTCCCAAAATTTTTTAGAATTTTGGGAGATTGTTGCAGGTGCAACACATTCCTTGAATACATGGAGAAAGAGCAATGTGCAAAATCAAAGGTAATTTCATGTCTTTGTTTTTTGATAGAAAAAATGTGATTGAGCTTAGTGAATGGTTACATGAATCCTACTTGAAGAATAATGAAGATATTCATAAGCTCAAAATTCAAAATGACAACTTCTTGAGAGGTTGCAAGATACTTGTTCTTCCTCCCATGTTTCAGATTGCCATATGGTAGATTACTTGGAGGATTCCCATGACACGATTTGGTTCTTTCATGTTTTCTTTGCTCCTTATTTGGTTCAGAGTTTGGTGGAGGTTCTTCATTCACTTCTTGGATGAAAGAACACATGGTGGATTATTATTTTGATGCATATTACATTATTTTGGAGGAGCATTATAGGTCATGGGATCCTCACCTATGTCATTGGAGCATATATGATATAATACTTGATGCGTGTGTGTATGGGACACATGGTGATCTACTTACTTGGATGTACATTCACTTTCATGATGTATATTTTGTGCTCATGATGTTTGGAAGGGTGAAACACCAACAATGGGATCTTGAATTTACTTGGTTTCATCTCACTTGGAGTATCACTTTGGTTGTTGGTTTGAGAAACCAAACCAACCTTCAGTTATTTGAGTTCATCTTTGCAGAGCAGTATTCCAGTTTCCTATGTGGGAGACCTTTTGAGAGATGGATTCAATTTTCACATGCTTGGTTTTCATGGCATTTCATCATAGAAATTTCACACCATGTATGTATCATGATCATATGGGACCCTGTGATCATTTTTTGTCTCATTGGTTTCAATTGTGGGGGCAACAAGTAGCATTAGAGATTTAGTCACCACTTGAGAAGATGACTGTAATCAGAGTAGTGCAGCAGAAAGCATGGTGGTTCCTCTTTGAAAATTATTGTAATATTAAGAAGATAAAAGTTTGGTAACTCAGCACCAACTTCAAATAATTATACAGAAGCAAAAAGGGGTGAAAGTTCATAAAATGTTTCCAAAATATGGAGTACAGGAGTGCCACTACTAAAATTACAGCTAAAGAAAATTAATGAGCAGAACCACAACAAAGCACTTGGAGCAAAGGAAGGAGTACCAAATGAGGATGCCACTTGGGAATAAAAAATATATATTGCAGCATACAAACTTGGAATTGCTTGAGGACAAACAATCTTGAATGGGGAGGATTTTTCATGTCCCCAATTAAATAATTGCATAGCAGGACAATTTCATCAATCCTACTAGTTTCCTAGGTTGGATGGATACATTTGGAATTTTAATAAGGGAGCTAATAAATGATGTTCATACATTAGAATGGAGTAAATATTTAATAATGGAGCTAATTAAATAAATACAAGATAAAATTGAAGTGGCAATGGAGCATGGAGACACATGGAAAGTTATGGGGCCCACACAAGCTAAATTTTTGTGCCACATGGCATCCTCCTATTGCAATTTTGAATCGATGGGAAACCTAATGTTCTTGGATGATTTGTAAGGATAATACACTTGGCCATATGCATCATAGGTCAAATTTGGAAGGAAATGTAACTTATATGGGAGAGGAAGAGTCAAATGGGAGCTTCTTGGACACTTGGGCTAGATTCCATAACATCTATGACATCTATGACACCAATGATGAAGATGCTATGAAATTTATGACATATTGCAGACTTGAAGGCTGAAATATTACCATTATGACATATCAATCCTAAATATAGCATCCAAGAAGGCGCTCATGTGAGTTGGGGAAGTTCAATGGGTCCCTACTCGACTTGGGGGAAGATGGAAGGCTAGGGAAGGGAGGACACATGGCAAATCTTGAGCACACACCCTAATTTGAATTGGATTGAGGTTTTGGATGGATTGGTAACCTTATAAGGCTAAGGTAATTTATAAAATACAGGGATCAACCAAGAGAAGGGCTTTTGATCATTTGAGAAATTTGCATTTGTGAAGAGAGAGAGCTAGTGGATGACTAGTTTCTTGCCTTAGCCAATTTCGAGGGTGAAAGATTCCCATCCAAGTTGGTGTTTGGAGAGGAAATCCATTTATTTCATGGAGATTTAATAGAGTTTATATTTTTAGGTGTAATCTACAGGGAAGCTCGTGGTTTTTTCAAGTGCAACACATTCTCTCAATGATTTCCAGTCTTTATTGCATATTTATGCTCATGGAGGGATTGCGCTTTGTGTGAGCTATTGTATTCTTTGGTAGAAATTATAATGGTAAATTTATGATTGTAATAAGTTTAATATACTCTATTATTCATCTTCATAAGGTCTCATCTAGAAATACCAAATGGTTGTATGTAAAAGTGATTATTAATGAGCAAACAATGACAATTTCCCCACTACATTGATGTATGCCATTGCAATGCTGATGAATTCAAATGTAAGAATTTTTATCTGATATATTTACAATGAATGGAATTCCATTGATGATTATTACAAGTTTCATATCCAACACTTAGGTATTTAAAGTCACCATAGTCACTTTATTTGTATTTGGAGAAGATTTGGTGCCTTTTCCCCAAGGGTAGAACTAGTGATTTTGTAGCTGTTTGGAAGAGGGTTATAATAGTATTTTTAAACTGAATAATGATGCACATGAGACGTTAATAATTTACCTTAAAAATCCTCTTCCTATGTTCGTAATTTGTGTGTATTTTGGAGCATTTGAAAATTCATTTTCAACATTTACTCTGGGGGAATTGGAACCCCAATTTGCAAGTGAAAACTCGTACCTTGGCCAGAATATTAAACAAGTTTGCAGAAGTATTTTGAGGTTCATAAATCATCCCTGAACATCATATTCAATCCTTAATATCATTTATATACCTTCTCATAATATTTGGGAGCATTTGGGTCAATTTGGAGACCTACACATCAAAACTAGTCAAAGGTCGAAATCGGGGAAAAAGAGAAAAACTGGTCATTGTAATTAAATTTCTAAAAAGGGAAATTACAGTCCTTTCCCAACATGTTAGTTATATACCTTACAATTTCAGTAAATGCATTAATGAACCTTCTCAGGAAATTTACCTTACCCAGAAATGACTGAACCTCCACCTTATTCCGAGGGAGTTCAATTTTATGTATTTCCTCCACTCTCTTTGGGTCTATTTTAATGCCTTCCTGAGAAATTATGTGCCCCAACAACTTCCCTTCCTTCATACAAAATAAATACTTCTTTGGATTCAGAGAGATGCCAATTTTTTTGTACTTTCTAAGCATTCTCAGCAAGTGTGCAACGTGTTCCTCATCAGACCGTGAAAAGACAGTGATGTCATCCAAACAGATAACCAAGATCTTGTCCTTTTCCTCAGCAAAATCTATGTCCATGGCCCGTTGGAAGGTTTCCCTTGCATTCATGAGTTTGAATGGCACTTTTGCATACATAAAAGTGCCCCAGGGTGTGGTGAAATTTGTCTTCTCTTGGTCTTCTAGGTGCACCATGATCTGATTGTAGCCTAAGAAGCCATCCAAGGTGGAGATCCTTTGGAATCCAACCACCCTCTACAATATGTGATCCATATTAGGGAGAGGATAATGATATTTTAAGAAACTATCTTCATATTTATGAAATCAATGCCTCTCCTTATCTCTCCATTCTTCTTCCTTACTAGGACCAAGTTGGCCACCCACCTTGAGAATCTAAGGGCCACAATGATTTTTGCCTCGAATAGTTTCTTTATTTCCTTTTCTACCAAGGGTAGCGGCTCGGGGTTCATTCTTCTCAACTTTTGATTAAAAGGAATCTCATCCTTTTTTATTGGTATAGTGTGTTGAATTATGCCCGTATCATAAGCCTTAAGGTCACTATATCTCCACACAAAGACATCTGAGTATTCCTTCGTCAATGAAATGTACTTATGCTTGGATTCTGGTGAGAGTGTTCTTGAGATTTTGATGACCTTTGGATTATCTTATGTTCCAATGTTGACATCTTCCACATCCTCACAACTAGGGACTAGCTAAGGCTCCTTGGCGACATCATTAGGATCAAAAAGGTTTTCTAAATGAACTAAACCCCTGGGGATAGAGTTACCTTTGAGCTGCAGGATTTCCTTTCTGTAGAGATTGTTCACGTATTCCTGTTGTCCATCAGCCTCCTACAACTTTGGCCCACAAGCTTCCTCAATTTCATCGCCATCATCACATTCGAAAGGAACAAACTCCTCATCTCGTGGCATTTCTTTGGGAATGGAAGTCTGACATTGCGGGGGCTCTTGGATGAGAGTAGGCTCTTCTAGGAGTAAATTGTTTTCAGCAATGGTCAAGCCATCAAATTCCCCAGTAAGAGTGAGGAAATTCTGAATTTGTTGTCATCTTCGAAGACCTGCCAATTCTCAACATTATCTTGGATAGAGGGTCTATGCCTAACTTCAATCTCATGTTTGCTATTGGGTTGCATGGGAATCTTGAAAACAACAACAGAAGTGGCCAAGGAATCAACTACATCATTCTGCAAGTTTGTAGGAATAACTGAAGGCTCTCCCTCCTAGGGGCTTCACCCAAACTCCAGCTCATGCCCCTTCATTGCATGTTGCTCCATCAAAATCCATATTTCCACACTCCCTCTAGTTCTTCCTGAGTGGGAACAAAAGAGGATTATGTGAACTGAAAATGTCTTTGCCTCCCTCTGCAAAGAGAATGGTTGACCCCATCTGAGTATCCAACGAATTGATGGGGTGGTTGTTTGGCCTTTCAAAACTACTCACCATGTATGCCAACTTCTGCTCTCTGTATAGCCTCCTCTGTGCTCCAAAAACATGGATGGTGGCATATGACATATCCATTTGCATTGCACCCTTGACTTTGGCAGCCTAGGACCTTGAAAACAACATTCCAAACTTTGGAGGAATGCCAGCCACAACTACATCCATGACAGGGTTCTTGGTAGGGATCTGAGTCAAAGAGATGAACAAATATTTAATCAATCCTAGGCACTTAACTTTGTTGGAATCAAAAGAGAAAAGTTGTTTGTAAGTCTTGGTAACCTCCAATCCCATTTTATCCACGACCTTCTTGGGCATCAGATTGTGTGAAGCTCCTGAATCAAGCATGGCATTGTGCAGGATGGCATCATGAATGATCATACCGACATAAAAGGGAGGAACATATTCGTCGATATAGTCATCCACATGGGGTCCAAATAGGATGGTGGGACTATCATGTTGAAGATTCAGAGAATATGATATTGCAGAGATTTCTCCTGGAGGCTTCACAACAGTCATGATTTGGGACTTATATTCATAATTTCTTAACAATTCAGTTAGAGGGACGGAGATTTTTATTTTTGCAATTTCAGCCTCCAAACTGAAAGAGGTTTGTCCCTGATCTGAGCTCTTTGGATTATCTTCTTTTTTCTCCTTCCCTTTGTGTTTTGTTACATTCTTGGATGTGTCCTTAGGGGGAATATTATTATTCAGTTTGCTTGTAGAGGCTTTGTTTTCTACCTCCTTATTTATCATAACAAGAACATCTCTTTTCCCCAGGCCAATCTGCATCTTCAGATCCATGACAACAAGTTGGTACCCCTTCTGGAATTCTTTTGTTTCCTTAGCAGGAAGCTCCTCCATTTCATAATAGGAATTATCATGCTCCTCTTTGATAAAAAAGCAAGAGGATTATTGAGTGTCCAGCTGGTGGATGTCACCCTCATACTTATTTCCCTAGTCTTGCTCCACATATTTCTCCTGAAATGGGGGTCTGGTAGGTTGATCAAGAGGGTTTCTTTGATCTCTCTACCTGTTTTAGAGGGCCTGGGGCATTCTTACATTCTGATTTCTATTTTTTGGCTCCTGACCTTCCTTGAAAGGTGGTCGGTTGTCCACAGTGAGCCTATCCACTAGCTTCTCCATGGTTTTCATCATCATATCCATTCTGGCCTCTTGTAGGTTAGAGGAAGAAGGTTGTTTGGGGTCCTTATCCTTTCTTCTTTCTCCTTCCTCTCTTCTCCATGCTCCCTCATCCCTCTTCTTTCTTCAAGAAGTAGTCAGATTTACCTCTACCTCTATGGAATCATTCATCATATCAGTCAGGGAGGCTGATTTTCTTTCGCTCAGCCACAAGGTAAACCAGCTATCAAAGGCTTCAACATATTGGAGTTGGGAAGAACCAGGGGGAGGTTTGAATTAGGTGTGGATGGAATTAGATGTCTTCACAAATCTGTTAGAAAATTCTTGGATAGATTCACTCTCCCTCCTCCTCATAGAATGATATTGGGACAAATAGAGCTTGGTATTTTTCTTGTCTGCCCATTTGTTCCTAAAGGCGTCTTCAAAGGATTGATAGTTCAGAATGGAGTGGTATGGAAGGTTTGTGAAACATCTTTTTCCCTCTCCAACAAGACATTGGGAAAAAAAATTGATTTTCGCATCATCATGGTCTATCTCCTCCAAGTTTGTCCAGTCTGAAAACCATTCCAAGTGTTCCTCAGCTAAATATCCCCTCTCTGCATTAAACTATTTGATTCTTTGGCCATATCCATGGAGAAGGTCGTGAAGAGAATCAGGGAGGAGTAAAGGGGAAAACCTATCCATCCTTGGAGGTATGACATGGTTTCCAAGAGGGATAGAAGGTGGTGTGATAGACAAAATTAGTTTGTTGTGAGGAATTGCAAAGCTATGAGGGGATGTGAAACAGGATGATGTAGGTTTCTTGAGCTTGGAAGCAGAGCTTAATGCAGTTATTTAAGTGGCAAATAAGGGGCACTCTAGGTTAGGAAAGTGTTGGAGGTCCCTGTTTAGAGGCTCTGAGGTCTGGGGTGACTAGGAAATGTGGTACAATTCAAATGCAGAGGTGTCAAAAACAACTTCAGAGAGGCTGGACTTAGATTTAGTCCTAGGGAAAGATACCCCAAACTCTTCATCAGAATGCTCATCATTAACAGAAACAACACCTTCAGTAGGTAATGAATAGTTCTTACTAACCTTTGTAGCTTATTGGCCCTTCGAATCAGACTCTCTGGATCAAAAATCTCTTCGAAAGATTCAGCATCGGGATTTCTCCTTGTGTTGGTTCTTCTAGCTACCAGCTTTTCCCAATGAAGTCACCTTCCAAACATTTTGAGTGGAGTTGCCAGAGCATATACAACCAATATGTGTCTATGACTGACTGCTCAACCAGGTCGTAGAACTAAAACAATGTCGTTTCCCCTAGGAGAGAATACCGATTACTCCCTGGAAACGATGCCAAGATGTTATCACCCAATATTTTTCCTATGGTTGTGGTAGGAAATCACTAGGGTAACCATTTCAAACCAATATTTAGACGGTATTCTAGCCTATACAGTCAGAGAAGGATCTCTCTTTGTCACAGGGTCATTCACATATACATTTGGCTTTAAACAAGCATTTAGAAGGCTATATTTCTGAGGGGAATGGTTATTTGGAATTTAATGAGTGTAAGACAAACAAACAGACAACACCATTGGGAAATGGATTCAAATCCTGAAACATTCAAGGGATTACAACATAATGACTATTGATAACATTCGTAATATGAGGCAAAGTAAGTGTTAATGTTCAACAAAATATCTTTGATAGATGGCAGGGGGAAATGAGAAGAATCCCAATGAGACAGGAGGCACCTATCTGTGGATGAATCTCATGAAACACCTTTATCAAAAGCAACAATAAAGGTTGATAACCGAAATGGAGCATCTAACAGAGGATAAATTCCAAGATATTTACCATAAACACAAACAAATGCATTATCTGATGCAAGGAGCCCTTAACAGAGAACAAATTCCTTGCATGCAAATAGAAATGCATTAGCAGAAACTAAACTAATATGAAAAAGAAGCATACATGGGAAGATTGACTGAACACTGAACACCATGATGAATCTCAGACACTCATGAAACGCTTTGCATTAATAATTCCAAGAAAGTTATAGAGCTACAAAACCAAGCACAGAGGCTTCAAAATATGAATGTCAAACCCCTTGTTCGTCTATTGAGGCTATATTTACAGTGTCACGGGATCCTAAGATCAACCTCAAAACATAGCCAAAATTAGTTACAAAAATTGGGAATCAATGCCGCATGCATAAGATCCTAACCAATTTTGATCTGGCAAATTCGCCATGCTTACAAAACAAATCAGGAAAGCATGATGGGATGCACATGGTGGATCAAAAAGGAAAACTTTACACCTGGGACTTAGGCTTTCTTGATGAAAATGGATGTTCAGAGCATCTCCAAACGACCTGCAGCAATTTCGTTCATCCCTGCATCTTCAACCAGTGAAATCATTGTGGACCGTTGATCTTTCAGCTAAAAAAAGGATATGGAAGCACGTGTCTGAACCTTCCTGCAGATATAAATTTCATTGGCTTTAAAAGTTTGTTTTCTCATGCTTGTTGTATCAACAGAATTGATACCCTTCGTAGATTCATTTCTCCTCCATATCTCCACCGTTCAACACTGCAGGGCGTACTGAATTCCGCAGATCTGAAATGCTCATTTACCTGTGCATGTTGGATTAGCAAAATTCATCTCCTCTGTTGATCTTATTCCACCATCAATTTCTACCATTGGAAAATGTAGGCCCTACAACATTCTGCAGATCTGAAAAAGTTATTTGGTTCATGCAAGTTGAACTAGCGGAATTATTTTCCACCGTAGATCTGATTCTACCTTCGATCACCATCGTTAAATTTTGCTAGGCCTATCAGGTTCTGTCAATTGAGAACTCTACTTACCTCGTGCACATGTTTCCATTTTCAGCACCGTCGATCTGAGATAGAAACTTTCTCGGTCGTTGACCTGAGATGAAACTACATGATGTGGAAAGCGAAAGTTGGTATTTATGCTTTCATGATGCTCAATTTTGATTTTTCTAATTTCTGCCTTATCCTTTCTGCCCTTTAGCTTTCCACAACGTTGATTTCCTTCGGGTTCATCCTTAACCGTTGATCTGAGATCAAGTTTGGGGTTGCAGAAAGCGGAAGTCAGGATTCCTTCTTTCATAATCCTCAATATTTATATTTCTACCTTTCCGCTCCCTTCTAGACCGTTGATCTAAAATCAAAGGTGTGGAAGCTTTCTGAATCGTCAATCTCACGGGCTGCCGAAAAACAGAAAATGGGCTTCCAACTTTCCATGACCAAATTCTTTGTATTTTCACTTTCCACTTTTCGCCTTTCTGCTATTTTTTGAGCTGTTGATCTTCATTGAAAGCTTTCCGGACCGTCGATCTTATGGATCACGGAAAGCAGTATTCTCACTTTTTACGACCAAATTTTTGTATCTTCCGCTTTTCGCTTTTTCCTTTTCACAAAATAGTGGAAAGCGGAAGGTGGAAATACCAAATTTTATAACCAAATTTTGGCCCTTTCCACTTCCACCTTTTGGATTCCATCTTTTTACTTCCTACTTTCTCTTGGACCGTTGATTTATCTTGTAGTCATTCTTGACCGTCGGATCTCGGACTGCAGAAAGCGAAAATCGGGTTTACCACTTTTTATAACCAAATTTTTGCCTTTTCCACTTTTCCGCTTGTAATTTTTCCTTTGTGGAAATGATTTTTGGCCTTTGATATTCTCCGCTGTACATCCAAGCTGTCCATTCTGGTCAGCTTTTAACCTTGATCAAATTTTTCTTATGTAGGCATATTTATAAGGGTAAAACTCGATATTTTCAACAATTTTTCATCTCTCTTTCACTGGTCTAAACTTTAGCAGGGGAGTTAGTGTAGATGCATTTGTAAAAATATTTAAATTCTAGCATAGGTGCTAACAACATATACATGAGAAAACATTCGATATTTTGTCTCTAATACTTTGGAATCACATATTAGGCTCTTTAGAATATTGTTTTTCTTTAAAATTTAAATATTTATGTATTTTTGAGTAAACCGAGTCATTAAATTCAAATTGGACGAGTCATGGACGATTCATTATTGATTCCGAGTCTGATTTAACCCTCAATCGATTCCTATTTTCAAAAGTATTTTTTTTCAGTTTATCAATGATTAATAACAACCCTTGTGGTTGTTCTACCATATGAGTGATGGTATGCTCCAATTGTTGGACTAATTTGACATGTTTATTCATTGTTTTGATGAAAGATTCCTTGTATTCTTGTTCTCTTTTGGTCAAATATATTCTTTAATTTCTCATATACAAGTGATTTCTGATCCAAGGAAATAATGGCCACTTCTCATTTCTTCCATTGAATTCTTAAAGTTTCTAGTTTTGCATGAGAATCGAGTGCCTCATCTTCCATTACCGGTGATGATTTATGTTTTTCATTTGAAACACTTCAACTCGTATTTGTTGGTTTGTATTTGTTATTTTGGCATAGAGACCTCTTCAATCTCATTCTGCAAACTATCAAGACATCTCTCAAGGGAATTATGATTTTCTCATATTCATCTTCTTCCTTTTCATTCAAGGTGTCATAATTAATTTCTTGAATATCCTTCAAAGGATCATCTTCATACTCCCTTTTTTTGCAATATGATTGATTGTGTTTCAAATCTAAAAGAGGATGTAGAGGCTCCTCAAGGCATGGTTATAAAGTCTTTATATTTCCTTAATTACCTTTTTAATTTTATCTTTTTACTAGTGTATGAGAACTGGTGGTTCAAATACTAACACAAAACTATTTCTTTATGCAATGTTTAAACCGAATTTAAAAAGGGAATATGTGGTAGAGTAATAGGAAGCAAGTTCTATGATGATACATTAATTGTACTAGTATCAGAGGAACTTCAGTGCAGGTATCCAACATAGGTCCATCTTAAACCTAGATCTATCAAACACTTCGAAGGATCCAATTTTTTGAGGTATAATTTTTTTTCTTAAGTTTTTTTACAGGTAAAGAAAATTTTTACACCTTAAGAAATTTGATCCCTCTTTGTGCTTGATAGATCAGGGTTTAAGATGGATTTATACTAGTTTTATTTTAAAAATTTTATGAGCCGACATGAATTTTTTTAATTATATTTTTGGTAAGCATTACATAACATTACATAATGTTATAACATCTCCCCCATATTGAACTGTAGAGCTCCTCTCTTGTCTCGGTGCAATTAGTAAAACTTATTTGTGAAAATTGTAGAGCATCTATGTAGGTTGAATAGATCTCTACTCATATAATATGTTTCCTCCCATAACTTGGGTAGAAAATGGCTACGTTGTTGTGGACCATAAATCTAATTAATGACTTTGGTGTTCAAGTAAACCTATGCTTTATCAATCTAACCACAATCTATAACAAAAAAAAATCGGTAGATGAGAATCATAAACCTCACTCTTAATCAAACCCTTAAATATCATTTTATTTTTCCGCCAACATTTTAATCTTATCTAGGTTTTTCCTTTCTCTTCCATTATGCTTCTCCTGTGTTTATTTTTTCCTCAAATGGCATCCATGGAGCCTCATTGAGAGGGTTAAAATGAGATTTATGGGTGTTTCGATGAACAATTGTTGCTCTTAGTTTGTGCATGGTGTCCCTCATGCATGGAAAATTTGTTCATGTTGGAGTATTAATGTTTGTGAAATTTTGATAATTTCTTCATTGTTATCACTCAAAATATACCTAAGGTTGTGAAAGGTAATCTCAAAGTAACAACAAAAACCAGTTTTAGAAAGAAACTGACTTTTCTTTCCAGAGAGGGATCTCTTAAAAATAAATTTAACAAGGCCAGATATTGGATTCAACAATTTTAAGTTATGCATATAGTTGAAACAACACATATAACCATTGGGAAATGGAGTCAAAACAGATAAAGATAATACAAAGCTGCCTACACAAAATCTCCACAAAGGCAAGATAATTATTCAGTCACATTCATTCATTGATTTTCAAGCGATAGGAAAGAAACATGAACAATCCATTAATATAGAGCATCACAAGATGAATTTCATATCAACTTTAGAACAAATGTTGGTGAATATCTAAAACAATAGCGAGAGCATACATGTATCAATTCTGAAACTATTAAACACTACGTTTAGACATGAAAGAAAACAGAATGGAAGGTAGACACTTGGAAAATGTTCACAAATAAAGAAAGCACAGACTGTAACATAAACAACACATGAATCTTTGAAGATCAACTAGCATTTGGCTATGTAATTTTATTCAAAAATCGTTCTCACAAAAACATCAGTCCAACCTTACGAGTTCCAACCCCCGATACATCAATAAAATTCAATTATATATAAAAATAGTTTTGTCCAAGAACATCAATAACCAACTTAATATGTTAATCATAAGTTCGTGTAACCATATCCCTAATAACTAGGAATAATAACTATAGCTTAGTTTGAAATAACAGATTGCTTGATTATAGAAAACTCCATAACTGCAAGGCATCACGAACAAACAGCTTCCCGAAACTGCAACACCTGTTTTCATGAATGTAGTATGTATTTGGTTTTCCCATATTTATCCACGATCTTCCACTATTCCACATTTGGAGTGTCATACTCTGTCATCTCTCTTATTAACACCTCCAAATCCACATAAGATTCATAAGACACAGCTGGTAATCCTTTTTTAATAATTAAAAACCTGTCCAATATTTCAAAGTCTTCTGTCAACTTTTCCACAATAACTTTTCCTATCAATCATTTGACTAAATATTCAAATTTAGAATGATCCATGCGATTCTATACCAATAAGCTGTGATATTGTTCCTGGGAAAACAACCGTCCTTCGTCATCCCAAAAAGAAGGAAGACCATCATCAAATAAATCTTTAAAAGATGTCCCGAAATCCTTGATTTGAGAAGACATTTGATTCTCTTGATCCTGCACGACTTTCATAAGTTGATGCTTATTGATAAACATTTTCTCCCATAACACAATTGCTACCTTGTCTTTGATCCCAATGTCCTACAAATTTTGATATGTCAGAGAATTAAAAAATTCATAGCATTATGAGCAGTATTCAAAGGCTTATTTTCCATTGTTTCATTTTCCAATTCAATCTTTGAGCAGCCAAATTTACCAATGCACTTTCATCATCAATAAAATTTAAATAATGCCCGAACTTAGTGATTTCCACAGACAAAGTGTCCCAAATCAAATGTCTAGCTCCTTGTAAAGGAGCTCTTCTTGTATTTCTCTCTTTTAATTCATTAAATGTTTTCTGTAAGTAGCTCTTATCATTCCACACTTTATTCTTCTCTTCAATGCTTTTAGCCAATTTTGACTTGATCTTTTCATTCTCATCTTTCAATTATTTAATTTCTACCTCTTTCAAGCTCACCTGAGACATAGGAACTAGTAAAGCATCTGTAGAAAATTCATTTAATGGTTATTCAACATTAACAAGGGGTAAATCAGTATCAACGAAAGGTTGATTCATCAATTCTCCATAACCTCTTTTTCATCATTTTGATCTTTTTTCAACTTTGCAATCTGAGCTATCAACTCAGCCTTTTATGTTTCCCACACGTCTTTCTCCTCCTGTAGCTTCAATGATTTTCCTTTATAATCCATCATTTCCTGGTAGACTTTCTCTTTTTCTTCTTGTAATGCAAACAATTCTGAAGATTGAACATGTCTAGTGTTAGGAACTTTAAGCTTCTTTTTTAACACTTGAATGGTATTATCCTTCTCTTCTAGAAGCTTCTTCATCGCTTGCATATTACTTGGTTCAATCCCTAAGCTTATAATATCTCCCTGTAACTTTTTAATTTGAATCAAATTGGCCTTATTTTCAACCTTCTCATGTTTCAATTGAATTTCCATCTTATCTACAAGAGACTGTAATTTAGTAATTTTCACAATTGCATGTAACAAATCAGAATAAATAACATCTCTAGTTTGTTTGTGGAGCTGTATTTTATCAGGAACACTGATTTTGTCCAGCTTCACCTCCATTTCAGACACTTTCTTATCACTTACCACAACAAATTTTAGGGTATTCCTCTCTACATCTCGAGTATAAATCAATGAAGTTTTTTATTGATTAATTTCCTAACTCGAAGAAGTAGATTCTTAGTTTCCTCTACTGACTGCATTTCTTTATCAGCATAACTTGACATTAACTCTGTCCTAGGTTTGTAATGAGAACTAGACTCTATTTTACTTTCATCTCCAAAAGAACACTGATGCGTTTGCATAGACTTTTTCTAAAACAGGACCATCTTCTTTAAATCTTCTGAAAATATTTCTTCTGGAATAGTTAACTCATCCTTAGGATGTGTTTTGATCTTTTTATTAGATATACCTCCATCTACGTCCATGCCATCTACTTCAGAAAGAGTCCTTTTATTCATAACACTGGAATTAGTAGACGTCTGAACTGATACAACCAATCTATCCCTCTTATCTTCATTAGCTTATGTATTTTCTTCAAAATTAGATAGATTTACCATTTTGTCTAATCCTTCAACAATCTGATGATCAAATGGCTTGTTTTTGTTCAGTTGCTTCCTCTGAGAAATAATATGGTGTGGGTCATAATTCACTTTTTCCTCTTTTTGAAAATCCATAACTTCTAATAATTTCTCAATTACTAACAGAGCGCTTTTATTCTTAAAAATGAAAGGACCAACTTTGAGAGGGAATTTAACACTAGAAGATTTTTTAAACGCTCTGAAATGTTCCTCTTTTGCATATAACCTTTGTCTCATGAACTCTAATGTGAATATTCTTGGTGTCAAGAAAGCGGGTAACCTGTATGGTTCTCCAGTGAACCCACACACTCTAAGAACAGTAAATTCTTTATGCAAAAACCAATCTCCTATTTTTTCTTCTGAAGAAGATTGTAACATAATTCTCATGTCCTCCAACACCCTTGGTAAGACATCATCGAAAATCATTTTGTATATCTCAGCCATAATTGTATTCATGAACTCGAACATGTTGATCTGTTTTGAAAGGTCTGGAGAGAACATGGTAGATAAGAACTGCGACTCTGACACATTAGAACACAAAATCATGTTCAACAAATATGACTGGTACCTAAATAACCTGACTTTAGGAAATTCAAACAATTGGGTATGGATTACTTCGGCTAAATACTCATCAAGATTGAAACAATGGACTGAATGGGATTCATGATCAGTCGAACCATGATACTTAACAAAAAACCTAAGATGACTTCGGTGACATGCGTATCATCATCCAAACCCAAAACCTGACTAATAATTGTCATGACCAATTGGAATTCATCCTTGAAAATATTGACATTGTATGGCAGAAATAAACTCTCTAACATCTAACCAACTTTCAGAATACTGGATAAAAACTGACATCTGACTTCAGTTTTGCAATTTTTATACAATTCAATTAGGACTTGCTCATTGAAGGATTCAGGGTTTACAGGAAAACTATCAGGTAGACTCAATATCCTGTGAATAGTTTTCACGTCAATTCTACAAAGGATTTTTGACGTTGTATGACTCATAATAACTCTTTCAGAAGATGAATAACTATTCGCACACCACTCGACAAATTCAGGGAAAGGTAGGGTTGGTTCGATAGCAAAGTAATACAAGAAGAAATTGCAGCCATTTAGGATATCATTTCCCTGTGAATTATACTACCATAAACGTTCTTTTGAGACTGATAGAATGCATACTGACAGAATAGGGTCAAACACATTCCTCTCCCTATCAATAACCACTTCTTCTCTCTCATCTAAAACCCTGCACAATATCCCTGAACTCTGATCCTTCTTCATAATAAAACAACGGCAATAAGTTTTCAACAAAGTCTCAGTGTTTTAAGGCTTACTTGGTAACTGTTAGATACGTAGAAGTTGACTTTCAAAAAAAGATGGTGCACTATCCCTTCTTCTTTTCACAGGCAGCGTGAAAACAAAATGACTTTACCTAGGTCAACTCACCTTTTATACAACGAATCATTCTGGGACCTCCAACAAGTTGTTTTTCCTTTACCACTTTCCTCAGCGGAACTCACTAAAAGACGCCACATGGAAAGTGGTTTAAATTCCGCTATCGCTCATCCATTTTAACTATCTCACAAGTTTGCGCTTTGGAGTAGAATATGACCATTGATAAGACTTAATCTCTTATTTGAACCATTGGATCAAATCCATTCTACGCAATCCGCCGGCCTTTCTCCTCATTTCAACTGTGCATATTCACATCGCAGATTACCTTATGACCATAGATTTTATTTGCTTTATATCTTGGTCGTTGATCTTTCTATCTTGTTAACCAATTCCACTTCTCCGTCAAAACTTCTTTCATGTGCAACTTTTCCCAGTGGATCAATTTGCAACCATAGATCTGCACAATCACAAATATACGCCCTCCAATTGTGCAGTGAATTAACCAAAGTGTGCATTTTTTATAAAGACTCATGAATACTAACCTTTTAACAATTTTTAATATATGCCTTTATCATTTCTTGATTATATCCTTCCTCAACTGTTCAACATAGAGGGTGTTAACAATTGGCTCCAGCTGGGGATGATATCCTCTCTGTGAGGTATCAAAGAACTCGTAGACCAGGTGCCTGCTTTTGACTTTTGTATCCAAACCTCAAAACTTTTTTTTTCCAGATATATATTTTTTCTAAATAAAGAAAAATGGATACCCTCCAAAATCTTAGGGCCTTCACTCCAGTCTTCAAATATATTCGATTCGCCATCTATACTGCTTTCAAGAAAATAAATATTTACAAACTATGGTACAAATTTTACCTTCCACCTTAGGATAGGTAATGTTTTAAAAATCTTCCATTAACAGGGTTACTCTCTAGCGAAACCCCATTTGGATATTCCAGAATAAATTTTCCCCTTTGTGACTTGCAATAACATAAAGACCTACCCACATGTGGTCAAATTTTCCATGCTTTTCTTCCCTAGGAGCATCCCATTTTAATACCAAGTCATCAATTTGGAACTATTCTTCTTTCACCCTTCTATCAAAGGTATTTTTCATTTTTTCTTGATGTATCTACACTTTATTATAAGCTTTATTTCTTTGCTCCTCCAATTCGATAATTTGGTTTATTCTTATCTGCATATGGTTCGGCTCGTCCTGTTGTTCCTGAAAATATTTCATAACTGGTACACCCAGTGATGCTGGAAAAATGAATTCAGTTCTATATAGAAATTGAAAAGGAGACATTCCAATTGCCCTTTTAGTGCTAATTTTATCAGCCCATAAGGCATACTTAATCTTGGTGTGCCAATCTCTTTTGTTATCTTCTAACAACTTCTTAATAATTCTTACCAAACTCTTATTAGAATACTTCGCCAGTCCATTTCCCTGTGGATAGTAAGCAATTGAATGATTTAGATTGATATGATATTTATGAAAAAAATTAATCATCTTTTTGGACTTAAAAGATGTTGCATTATCAGTCACAATTCTTCTAGGACACCCAAACCTAGCCAATATATTTTCTTCAAGAAAATCCATAATTACCGTCTCAGTAGCTCTCCTGGTAGGTATTACTTCAATATACTTCGTGAAATAGTCCGTAGCTGTTAAAATCCATTTATGTTGTCCTAAAGAATTTGGGTTTATTTCTCCAATGAAATCCAAACCCCACTACTGAAAAGGAGATTCTACTGTTATTGGATTAAGAGGAAGTGGAATCACCTTTCTCTTACCATAAAAAATCTAGCATTGGTGACATGTACTAGTTTCTTTGTACACATTCGAAAACAATGACGGCCAATAAAAACCAGCTCTCAAAATTTTGTTTGCTGTCACTTTCCAAGAGTGATTTCCCCCACAATATCCTTTATGAAATTCCTTCACCGTTTGTTGGGCTTCATTTTCCAAAATGCAATTAAGTAACACACCTCCAGGATCCTTCCAATAAAGATACTGATTTAAAATACAGAATTTAGCATCTTTCAACTTCATAGATCTTGCTCTAGTTTTACTTAATCCTGCAGGAGCTTGTAAGTTTTGAATAACATGAACTATATCAGAATACCATGGAGATGTAGTAAAATCAATCATCACCTCCACCCCTGTGTCCAACTGATGAGATTGACTGGATAAGAAATTAAGCTGTAAAGATTCACAATTTGAATCTATCGACATTTTTGCGAGTCCTTTCCCTTTAATCAACTTGGTAGGCCTAATTTCTATATCATACTCCAATAATGTTTCTTTCCATTTCACTCTTCTTCCTTCTGGATCAGGCTGTGTAAGAATCTCTTTTACTGCACTAGTTGGAACATGAGCAATTATATGTGAATGAAGAATATACACCCTGAAATATTTTTAAGGCCTTAAGCAAAGCATATGCCTGTTTCTCCATAATATCATATTTTAATTCCCCATCTCTCAACATCTTATTGAGAAGGCTATAGGTTGCTCCATATTCTCATTATTCTTCTGTACCCTGTAGCAATAGTATGTTCTGAAGCATATGAAAATATTAAGAAATCTTTATTGAAGTTTGGACTCACCAACATAGGAGATTCTGAAATGGCTTGTTTTATTTCTTTAAAAGATTTCTTAGCCTCTGCAGTCCACTTTATTTCATGACCCTTTCTCAACATATTTGTGATATTCATTAATATTTCAGCAAAACTGGGAATAAACCTTCTCAAGAAATTTACCTACCCCAGGAATGATTCTATTTCTTTTTTGCTTCATGGTTCTCCTACCTTCAAAATTTCACTGACTCTATCAGGATCAATCTTTATCCCATCCTTTGAAATGATGTGACCCAATAACCTCCCTTCCTCTAATGCGAAATTGGATTTTTTTGGATTCAATGATATACCAAATTGTATGCATTTTATACAAACTTTTTCCAAATAGTGAATATAATCCCTGTCAGATCTTGAATATACTGTGATATCATCCATATAAATTACCACAAATTTACCTATTTCTCCTGCAAAAGCAATATCCATGGAACGCTGGAAGGTGGCCCCTTCTTTCATCAAACCAAAAGGCATCTTCACATACCTAAAAGTGCTCCATGGTGTGGTAAAAGAAGCCTTTTCTTGATCTTTAGGTAACACCTTAATCTGATTGTATCTTGAAAAACCATCCATAGTTGAAATTCTTTCTGCTTCGACCACTTTCTACAAAATATGATCCATCTTTGGCAAGGGATAATTATCTTTCATTGAGACTTTATTCAAATTCCTAAAATCTATACAAAGCCTTATTTCTCTATTTTTCTTTCTGACAGGAACCAAATTAGCAACCAACCTTGAGAATATCAAAGTCACAATAATTTTGGCATCAGACAATTTTTTGATCTCCTTCTCAATAACTGGCAACAACTTTGGATTTATCCTTCTGAGTTTCTGTCTAAGAGGTTTTTCTTTAGGTTTGATTGGAATAGTATGTTGTATTATTGAAGTATCATATTCCTTGAGATCCTCATAACTCCAGGTGAACACATATGTATATTTCTTCATCAAGTTCACGTACTCTTTCTTTTCTTTGGCAGGCAAATTTTTAGACAGCTTCGCAATCTTTGGATTTACTTCAGTACCAATATTTCTATCCTCAATATCATTATCAGCAAGTTTCACTTTTGGATATTTAGCAACATCATTTTGATCAAAAATCTTCTCTAAGGGAATCAAACCTCTTGGGATAAAATTACTTTTTAATTGAATGATATCCTTTCCTCCTAGAGTTCCCTTCAATTTTTCAGTATTAATCACTTCTTCTTCACTTTCTTCAGCATCTTGGAATTTTTTCACAATTATTATTTTCACCATCAATATGAGTGTTCACAAATTCCCCAGATAATTCTAAAAATGTTTTTATTTGCATATCATCTTCAAATACCTTCCAATATTTAGAATTATCAGGTATGGACAGTCTATTTACAATATCCACTTGGTATTCTCATTGACCAACACTTAGAGTTTTAAATTTACCAGCAGCAACTGCCAAAAAATCAGCTACTGTGTTTTCATATCTAGGAACCACCTTAATTGTATGTTCTGTAAAATAATTACCAAACATGTCCCATACTTCATTTCTATAAGCCCTCATCCGGGGATGTATGGTTTGATAACTGTCATTCACCTAGTTTATTACTAGCTCTGAATCTCCCAGAACTTGTTTCCTTTGTGCTCCCAAATCTTTTAATGCATGCAGCCCAAGTAATAAAGCTTCATACTCAGCTACATTATTTGTGCACTCAAATGTTAGTTTATATGATAAAGATTTAAAATCCCTGATAGGAGAAATTATGTATACACCAGCACCAGCACCAACTTTTGCCACAGACTCATCAAAATACATGGTCCACAATCCATATCTTTTCTATTTCTTTTCCAAAACATCTTGTTCCTTTACTCCTTCTTCATTCTTTTTAGATTTAATTTTCAATGTAGATTCTAGATCACATGGGACAATATCATTAAAGAAAATAGAAGAGCCCAAATCAGTATCAACAGCATATATATGATGAATATCATGTCTATCTTGGCTGCTTACTACATAAGGAGTTCTCTTCTCACTGTATGACCTCCTACTCCCATTTTGGATAGGAATAGTAGCATATGACATGTCCTTTGTAAACTACCCTTTAACTTTGAAGTCCAAGATCTGGACAACAATATTCCAAATTTTGGTGGAATGTCTACTACTACAACATCCATCACTACTATTTTGGCTGGCAATTTATTTAAAGATACTACCATATCTTTAATCAGACCAAGACACTTCACCCTCTTAGAATAAAAGGAATACAAATCTTTATATGGCCTCGTAATTTCCAATCCCAAACTTTCAACTACTCCTTTAGGCATTAAATTATGTGATGCACCTGAGTCTAACATGGAATTATGTACAACCATATCATGCACATTCAAACTCAAATAAAATGGAGGAACCTCTTCATCATCTATACTTTCAACTTTTCGCTGAAATGAAATAGTAGGATTATCATCTGCCAATTCTAAAATGTCTGATTGAAACTCTCCTTGACCTTTAACCATTCTTGTTATCGTATACCTGTATTCATTATTCCTCAACAACTCATTAAAAGGAACATAAATCTTCAATTTTGAAAGTTCATTCTGCAGATTGAAGATAGAAGTAACTTTCTCTACATCCATTGGTGCCATTTGTTTCATTTCTTTTGTTTTTTCTGTTTTATTCTCAACTTATTTATTCACAACAGGATCTTTTTGTATCTCTTTTCCTTTCTCTGTATTTAATGAACTAGTGGAAGGCTGGTTTGAATTTGGCCTCCATTTATTTACAACAACATCTATGTTTCTCAACCTAATTTTCCTTTGTACATCATCCATAGCATGTAAATAACCCCTCTGATACTGCTCTGATTCCTTCTCAAAATCATCATTACCATCTTCTTGTGCAAACATATGATGTTCTTCTTCAGTGAGGTATATCTTTGGATCTAATTCCCCGAAAAGATGAATTTCATTTTTAGCGGGCTCTTCTTCATCTGCAACATAATTATCAGGGA
The DNA here is from genome assembly GCA_001517045.1 of Pseudotsuga menziesii. Taxonomy (NCBI): domain Eukaryota; kingdom Viridiplantae; phylum Streptophyta; class Pinopsida; order Pinales; family Pinaceae; genus Pseudotsuga; species Pseudotsuga menziesii. The sequence goes on from LPNX010379394.1 coordinate 669,805, forward strand.
AAGGTGGTCGAATCGGTTGCTCTTCTTGATTCCTTGGATTTCTCATATTTCTCTGCCTATTTTGTGAAGGCATAGGAAGATTTGGCCTTCTAAAATTTGGATTTCTGATTTGAGGATCAACCTGTTCTCTATTAAATGATCTATTGTCCATAGTCAATCTATCCATTAACTTCTCCATTGTTTTTAACATCATTTCAAATTTAATATCATTGGAAAAAGAAGAAGTAGAAGGCATATTTTCTTCTCTAATTTTCCTCCTATCAATATCTCTTTGTTTCATCTTTCCACTCGCCATCATATTTGCTTCCACTTCTAGAGCATCTATGAACATAGCAGCAAGACTCACTGACTTTATCTCCCTTAATGAAAATGCAAAGTCATTGTCAAAGGCCTCAGCATAATGAAGTTTAGCAGCAACTGCAGAAGGCTTTATATCTTCTGGAATGGAATTATAAACTCTCATAAATCTGCTTGAAAATTGATCAACAGACTCAAAACCTCCTTTCTTAAGATTATTGTATTGGGACAGAAGCTATAAAGGGCTTTGTTTATCATCCCATATTTCTAAACATGCATTTTGAAAAGCTTGAAATGTCAGAATGGATGTAGCTGGCAAATCTTTAAACCATTTCTTTGCTTCCCCTGATAGGCTTTGAACAAACAACCTCATTTTAACATCTACATAATCAACTTCATCCAAGTCAATAAAATCTTCAAATTTTGCCACATGTTTCTTTGTTGTTATACCTCCCTCTCCATCAAATAAAGAAATTATATGGGAATAATTTTGGGGAAGGTCATGCAATACAGCAAGCAAACGTAAAGGAGCAAATTTGGTTGCCATGGGTCTAGGTGGATTTGGATGAACTGAGGAGTTTTGAATGGTTTGAACAATAGGTCTTTCTTCAACTTTCACAGACTGTTGAAGATCTCTCCAAAGAGAATCAAGTAAATAGGATTCTAATCTAGGAGGGTTGAATTCAACATTTTTAAGATCAAATTCAGATTTAGATTTCAACAAACCCTTTTCAACATTAATTTCCTATTCTTGATCAAGGATGCTATGAAAGTCTTGAGAAGACAACGCACTAAACAGAGAAACATCTATTTTTTCTTTGTCTCTTTTTCTAAATAATTTTTCTGGATCTTCCAAACTTCGTAAAACTTCACTATCAGAATTACCTCGTGTATGTATTTTTGAAGCAAGGATGTCTTTTGAAGTATTGAAATAATTTAAACTGGAATTGTGAGGGCAAATGTCCAACCTTCTTCACTCAAAAAAATATATGTTTTCCCACAGAAATCTTTTTCTTGATCCTATATAAACTTTGTCGTTCTTCCCAGGGATGATTTGCACCTTCACCCCCGGAAACGGCGCCAATATGTTATCACTCAAAATATACCTAAGGTTGTGAAAGGTAATCTCAAGATAACAACAAAAACCACTTTTAGAAAGAAACTGGCTTTTCTTTCCAGAGAGGGATCTCTGAAATATAAATTTAACAAGGACAGATATTGGAGTCAACAATTTTAAGTTATGCAGATGGTTGAAACAACACATATAACCATTGGGAAATGGAGTCAAAACAGATAAAGATAATACAAAGCTGCCTACATAGAATCTCCACAAAGGTAAGATAATTATTCAGTCATAGTCATTCATTGATTTTCAGGCGATAGGAAAGAAACATGAACAGTCCATTAATATAGAGCATCACAAGATGAATTCCATATCAACTTGAGAGGAAATGTTGGTGAATATCTGAAACAATAGCCAGAGCATACATGTATGAATTCTGAAACTATTAAACACTGTGTTCAGACATGAAAGAAAACAGAATGGAAGGAAAACAATTGGAAAACGTTCACAAAGAAATAAAGCACAGACTGTAACATAAACAACACGTGAATCTTTGAAGATCAACTAGCATTCGGCTCTGTAATTTTATTCAAAAACGGTTCTGACAAAAACATCAGTCCAACCTTATGGGTTCCAACCCCCGATACATCAATAAAATTCAAATATATACAAAAATAGTTTCATCCAAGAACGTCAATAACCAACTTAATTTGTTAATCATAATTTCGTGTAACCATATCCCTGATAACTAGGAATAATAACTACAGCTTAGTTTGAAATAACAGATTGCTTGATTATAGAAAACTCCATAATTGCAACGCATCACGAACAAACAGCTTCCCAAAACTGCAACACATGTCTTCATGAATGTAGTATGTATTTGGTTTTCCTAGATTTCTCCACGATCTTCCACTGTTCCACATTTGGAGTGCCGTACTCTGTCATCTCGCTTATTGACACCTCCAAATCCACATAAGATTCATAAGACACAGTTGGTAATCCTTTTTTAATAATTAAAAACCTGTCCAATATTTCAAAATCTTCTGTCAACTTCTCCACAATAAGTTTTCCTATCAATCCTTTGACTAAATATTCAAATTTAGAATGATCCATACGATTCTGTACCAATAAGATGTGATATTGTTCCTGGGAAAACAACCGTCCTTTGTCATCCCAAAAAGAAGGGAGACCATCATCAAATAAATCTTTAAAATCCGTCTTGAAATCCTTGATTTGAGAAGACATTTGATTCACTTTATCATGCACGACTTTCATAAGTTGTTGTTTATTGATAAACTTCTTCACCCATAACACAATTGCTACCCTGTCTTTGATCCCAATGTCCTGCAAATTTTGATATGTCAGAGAATTCAAGAAATTCACTACATTATGAGCAGTATTCAAAGGCTTATTTTCCATAGTTTCATTTGCCAATTTCAATCTTTGAGTAGCCAAATTTACCAGTGCACTTTCATCATCAATAAAATTTAAATAATGCCTGAACTTAGTGATTTCCACAGAAAAAGTATGCCAAATCAAATGTTTAGCTCCTTGTAAAGGAGCTCTTCCTGTATTTCTCTCTTTTAATTCATTAAATTTTTTCTGTAATTATCTCATATCATTCCACACTTTATTCTTCTCTTCAATGCTTTTAGCCAATTTTGACTTGATCTTTTCATTCTCATCTTTCAATTATTTAATTTCCACCTCTTTCAAGCTCACCTGAGACATAGGAACTAGTAAAGCATCTGCAAAAAATTCATTTAATGGTTTTTCAACATTAACAAGCGGTAAATCAGTATCAACGAAAGGTTGATTCATCAATTCTTCCATAACCTCTTTTTCATCATTTTGATCTTTTTTCAACTTTGCAATCTGAGCTATCAACTCAGCCTTTCTTGTTTCCCACTTGTATTTCTCCTCCTGCAGCTTCAATGATTTTCCTTTATAATCCATCATTTCCTGGTAGACTTTCTATTTTTCTTCTTGTAATGCAAACAATTTTGAAGATTGAACATGTTTAGTGTTAGGGACTTTAAGCTTCTTTTTTAGCACTTGAATGGTATTATCCTTCTCTTCTAGAAGCTTCTTTGTCACTTGCATATTACTTGGTTCGGTCCCTAAGCTTATAATATCTCCCTGTAACTTTTTAATTTGAATCAAATTGGCCTTATTTTCAACCTTCTCATGTTTAAATTGAATTTCCAAATTATCTACAAGAGACTGTAATTTAGTAATTTTCACAATTGCATGTAACAAATCAAAATAAATAACATCTCCAGTTTGTTTGTGGAGCTGTATTTTATCAAGAACACTGATTTTGTCCAGCTTCACCTCCATTTCAGACACTTTCTTATCACTTACCACAACAAATTTTAGGGTATTCCTCTCTACATCTCGAGTAGAAATCAATGAAGTTTTTTTATTGATTAATTTCCTAACTCGAGGAAGAAGATTCTTAGTTTCCTCTGCTGACTGCATTTCTTTATCAAAATAACTCGACATTAACTCTATCCTAGATTTGTAACGAGATTTGGACTCTATTTTACTTTCATCTCCAAAAGAATACTGATGCATTTCCACAAACTTTTTCTGAAACAGGACCATCTTCTTTAAATCTTCTGAAATAGTTAGCTCATCCTGAGGATGCGTTTTTTTCTTTTTATTAGAAATCTCTTCATCTACTTCCATGCCATCTGCTTCAGAAATAGTCCTTTTATTCATAACACTAGAATTAACAGACGTCTGAGCTGATATAGCCAATCTGTCCCTCTTATCTTCATTAGCTTCTGTATTTTATTCAAAATTAGATAGATTTGCCATTTTGTCTAATCCTTCAATAATCTGATGATCAAATGGCTTGTTTTTGTTCAGTTTCTTCCTCTGATAAATAATATGGTGTGGGTCATAATTCACTTTTTCCTCTTTTTGAAAATCCATAACTTCTAATAATTTCCCAATTACTAACAGAGTGCTTTTATTCTTAAATATCAAAGGACCGAATTTGAGAGGGAATTTAACATTAGAAGATTTTTTAAACACTCTAAAATGTTCCTCTTCTGCATATAACCTTTGTCTCATGAACTCTAATGCTAATATTCTTGGAGTCAAGAAAGAGGGTAACCTGTATGGTTCTCCAGTGAACCCATACACTCTAAGAACATTAAATTCTTTATGCAAAAACCAATCTCTTGTTTTGTCTTCTAAAGAAGATTGTAACATAATTCTCATGTCTTCCAACACCCTTGGTAAGACATCATCGAAAAGCATTTTGTATATCTCAGCCATATTTGTATTCATGAAATCGAACATGTTGATATGTTTTGGAAGTTCTAGAGAGAACATGGTAGATAAGAACTGCAACTCTGACACATTAGAACACAAAATCATGTTCAACAAATATCATTGGTACCTGAAGAACCTGAATTTAGGAAATTCAACCAATTAGGTATGGATTACTTCGGCTAAATACTCATCAAGATTGAAAAAACGGACTAAATGGGATTCATGGGTAGTCGAACCTATACTTAACAAAAAAACCTAAGATGACTTCATTGACATGCGTATCATCATCTAAACCCAAAACCTGACTAATAATTGACATGACCAATTGGACTTCATCCTTGAAAATATTGACATTGTATGGCAGAAATAAATCCTCTAACGACTAACCAACTTTCAGAATACTGGATAAAAACTGACATCTGACTTCAGTTCTGAAATTTTTATACAATTCAATCAGGACTTTCTCATTGAAGGATTCAGGGTTTACAAGAAAACTATCAGGCAAACTCAATATCCTGCGAATAGTTTTCGCATCAATTCTACAAAGTATTTTTGACATTGTATGACTCATAATAACTCTTTCAGAAGACGAATAATTATTTGCACATTACTCGACAAATTTAGGGAAAGGTAGGGTTTGTTCGATAGCAAAGTAATACCAGAAGGAACTGCAGACCTTTAGGATATCATTTCCCTGTGAATTATACTGCCATAAACGTTATTTTGAGACTGATATACTGCATACTGACAGAATAGGGTCAAACACATTCCTCTCCCTATCAATAACCACTTCTTCTCTCTCATCTAAAAACCTTCACAATATCCCTAAATTCTGCTCCTTCTCCATAATAAAACAACGGCAATCAGTTTTCAACAAAGTCTCAGTGTTTTAAGGCTTACCTGGTAACTGTTAGATACATAGAAGTTGACTTTTGGAAAAAGATGGCTCACTGTCCCTTCTTCTTTTCACTGGTAGCGTTTAAACAAAATGAATTTACCTAGGTCAACTCACCTTTTATACAATGAACCATTCCCGGACCTCCAACAAGTTGTTTTTCTTTTACCACTTTCCTCAGCGGAACTCACTAAAAGACGCCACGTGGAAAGCAGTTTAAATTCCGCTACCGCTCATCCATTTTAACTATCTCACAAGTTTGTGTTCCGAAGTAGACTATGATTGTTGATAAGACTGCATCTATTGTTTGAACCTTTGGATCAAATCCATTATGCGCAATCCGCTGGCCATTCTCCTCATGTCAACAGTGCATCTTCACATCGCGGATTACCTTATGATCGTAGATTTTATTTGCGTTATCTCTTGGTCGTCAATCTTGCTACCTTGTTAACCGATTCTGCTTCTCCATCAAAACTTCTTTCACGTGCAAATTTTCCCAATGGATCAATTTGCAACTGTAGATCTGCACAATCACAAATCTACACCCTCCAATTGTGCAGTGAATTAACCAAAGTGCGCATTTTTTATAAAGACTCATGAATATTAACCTTTTACCAATTTTTAATATATGCCTTTATCATTTCTTAATCATATCCTTCCTCAATTGTTCAACATAGAGGGTGTTAACATTCATTACTCCTGTGTTGTGGGAAAATTCGAACCACATATTCAAGCCTCTATACTTTTATCTTGATGGTATCTCGTGTTGAAGGTATATAATACTCTATAACATTCTATGTATTCTTGTAGACTTTGATTTTTCAACATGTTCGAATGGAATCTCATTTCCATCAGACCCTATAAACCACATTATTATTGGAACTCTTAACGTGGAGACTAATCATGATATATAACCTTCCTTCACATAGATATTACCCATGATATTCTACCTTTGGATTCAGATAGGATTGTGATAGCATTTTTTTCATACTTTTTTAATTATTGTAAGATGTTCAAAGGGATCATTCTTCCTTCTCCGTTTAGGTCATCATTTGTAACCAACACAATAGGTGAAATATCTGAGCCATCGTCACATTTATTATTGGTGTCATCTATGGTGTTTGGAAACTGATCCTTCATCTAGTTAGAAGGCGAGTTCATCCTGAATTCAGTCCATCATGATTTAATGTCAAAGATGAAAGGCATTGTACATTGTGTATGCAATACTGATGAAACCAATGTGCAGAGTGATTCTCCAAGAAGAGCTTTCATTATAGTTTGCATGGGAGCCTAATTCCCCACACAGTGATTCACCACTTCCTGCATGGGACTGATTTTTGCTAGTTATTAATGTGCTGGACACATTGGAAATTTCATTCAGTTGACCTCTATTCTCTATTGCTTAGTATCTACACCTGTGGTGTCTATTCTCTCTTATATTTCACCTTGGGGTGTTGAAAGCAATAAGTTATTGTAAAATGCATTCTCTACTATTTATCATAATTATACTGAGAATATTTGCTGGGGTTTTTCATCCTCATTGTTTTTAGGGTTTTCCCCAAGGTACATCCTATGTTATGGTTGAATGTTTATGTGTAGGAATAGTTCATTGATTTCAAGTATTCAGTATTTCCACACTTAAAGAATTAAATATCAAAGCTCAACATATTTACACAAAAATCAACATGCTATGAGAGCTTAGGGCCTGAAGGAGCTAAGTTTTGACAAGCAAGCTTGATCCTATGTATATCTTGAGAAGTTGAGCACAATACTTGAAGACAATGGCATCGATTTTATCAAGACCATAAGATTGACTTGAAGGCACATTGAATTTCAGCACTTGGAAGGATAGGATTTTGAATATCTTGTAAGAACATGACCTAGATGGCTAGGTATGTAATGTGGTGGAAGAGCCTACATCTAATGTAGGGCGCACTACCTGTTAGCACAAGTGCTAAATTCAAAGATTTTTACAAATGCATCCACACTAGTTCCCCTGAAAAAGAGTAAGCCAGTGAAAAATGAGGGGTAGGGGAAAAAATATTTCCATGTCCTATCACCTAGAGGTATACAGAAAAGGGTTCGAAGTTTCTTGAGAGGCTTATTCCTAAGCCTGAAGGTCAAAACAGTCAAAAAATCCTTAGGCATGACCTTGGAAATATTCCTAACTAAGAAAAATTTGATCAAGGTTAAAAGCTGATCGATATGGACGGCCTGGATGCAAAGCGGAGAAGATCAAAGGCCACAAATCATTTCCACTAAGGCCAAATTGGGAGTGGAAAAGCGGAAAAGGCAAGTATGAGTTTGTGAACGTTTTCACCAAAGATCAATGGTCCAGCAAAGGGTGGAAGTGGAAAAGACAAGAAATTTGGTTTTGGAAAGTTGGAATCCTGAGATCTGATTTCCGTAGCCCGAGATCTGATGGTTCATAGAACATCCACACATATCAATGGCTCGGAAAGGCGTGGAAGGGTGAAGATAAAAAAATAGAAATATAAAAATTCAAGTAGCAAAAAGTTGAAGTTTCGAGTTCTACGATTCGCAAGATCAACAGTATAGAAAGTTTCTGCATAGGATCAACAGTACGAAATGATCCTGCAGCAAAAGGGAAGAATCAGAAGGGCAAAAAGTGGAAAAGATAGAGGTTTGGTCGTAAAAAAGTAGAGATCATGCTTTTTTGTTTTCCACAGCCCGTAGCTTGATCTCAGATCAACGATTAAGAGTGAATCTTGCAGGGATAAACGGTGCGGAAAGAAAAGGGCAGAAAGGAAAACATTGGAAAGAGGAAGACACAAGCTTTGGGTCGAGGAAAGTTAGAATCCCGCTTTCTACTTTCCACAGACTCCGAATCGACGGCTTGGAGAGTGTCTGTTTAAGATCGAAGGTGCGGAAAATGACAACATGCACATGAGATAAGTAGATCTCTCAATTTTCAAAATCATGTAGGTCCCACACATCTCAACGGTCACGATTTTGGGGTGGAAGAGATCTACGGTAGGTGTTCATTTCACAACCAGAATATGCATGGAAGATAAAATATTTCGAGGCTGCGAAATCCTGTAGACCCCACACTTTTGAACAGCGGGGATCTAAGCGAATTTTTAAAGTATGGTTAGAATCGATTTCGCAATGGAAAGGAGAAGAAATTTTATCAAGTTGGAGGATTGCAAAATCTGGTGGGCCCAAAAACGATGCCACATTAAACACAAGGAAAGATCAACGACTCTCATCTATTCACGCATCTCCGATGAGATCTAATGGTGTACATGCAAATCATTGTGACAACTTGCACACTCAAATCCAGAGAGGGCATGTGTGATGGGAAACGTGCATAAATGATGTGTCCCCTCCCCATTGGATATCGCGCTCGAAGGTTGGAGGTACAAAGGTCACATTTACAGAGCATGATGGGTTATAAGGTTAATCACCTTGATATTAACCACACAACCTCAGATTTGAAAATCAAACAGTCCATTACTACTCTCATCACCCTGCAACTCTGGCGTCTACCAAATATGAGTCTGCTGGATACAAATGCAACCTCCAGAAGTATCGATCGTCACCACCAGGTACTCTCTCATCATTTATCAGCCCTTTTGTGTTCTATAATTCATTCAATTGACAGTTTTTCCATGGTCGTGTTTGTAAAAAGCATTGACACGTCCAAGGATATCATCTATGATCGACTATATGAAGCTTATGATCCTCTTTTGTAGTTGTACAGTTTCATTGATGCCCAGAACGTCTTGTTATCACCATCCATAGAGCACTCATAATTGTTGGTAAATTTAAGGTCATCCTTAATAGGGTTCACATTAGAATAGTTTCCCCATTTCCCAGATATTGCCCAAAGGGCATCCTCTAATTATTTCGCCACTGGGAAGGCCATCTTACATGATACCCACTCCCATGACATTTGCAAAATTACACCAGAAGCTATCAAGGTTTCCCTGGGTTTCTGCGAAGCCCAATGTCAGACCCTAATCCCCTTCATGGAATCAGAGGTCCTACAGGTGTTCGATAAATCCGACTTAGAATCCAAGAATAAATTGTTCCAAGCCATTTTAAAGACCCCATTTCCCATAGAGACCCTTATCACCCCACTTTCTTCTGAAGTATTCATAAATCCTGTCGTATCAGCCATCTCCCTCTTGAGTCGAATCCTAGGTTTTCATAGTGATATCATGGTATCTGAAGTAATGCTAGGAATTCTCCTTTACCTGAGTCAATCTGAATCAGGAATTAAGTTCGATGAGTTCTTTGCTGGAGAAATCAATTCTCAACTTGAGAAGTTTCATTTGGATAAACACTTTATATACCAAGTGTATCTATTTGCCATCATAGTCAGTTCCAACAGGCAAATCCTTGAGGACATGGATCCAAAAGTGTTCAAAGACTAGCCCTGGTCTCTCCAGAAGATCCACGACTAGTCTTATACCCTCTTCATTGATAGAATTGTCCTCAACATCTCCAGACGATTCAACCCTAAAGAGAAGAGGATATCAGAAGACATGAAGGTTGCCTTGTAGCAAGAGGGTATTGGATATTGGTTCTTGATGCAGAAGTATTCAGTTATCAGGGTATATGGTTTTTTAGCTGCCCCTTTCATGCTACCGATTTTTCTGACTCCCTAAGTATTCGCACTATAATTGATCAGGCAAAGGATTTCTGCTGATGAGGAGCATTTTACTGCTCATAAGAAGGATCAAATACCCTATTAATTTTGGACCCTTCATTGTGAAGAAGCCAACGTTACCAATGGCGGAGAAAGTTTTGAAGGACATGAACATTCACGTGACTCACACATAGAATTACGATCCTAAGGGGATCATTTCCCAGATGAGGGTCCAGGTGCAGAGGTCATCCTTTATTCACTCCATGATCCCAGACTTGTCCTGGCTGGTGAATTCTCTTGCCTATGATTTTGATTGGACTCATGTAGAGAAAATTCGGGCCCCCAAATAAGTGCAAGGTACAGTCCCAAATACTCCCTTGCCCCTAAATAGTGATGGTAGAAGCAAAAGGGATGGGTCAAAGGTGGAGGATATGGAATGTGATGAACAGACTCATAGCAAGAAGCCTAGGATAGATGAAGAGGAGGATGTAATCGACCTAGAGTAGGAATTTAATTCTGAGTTTGATTCCGTCAAGGCAATGATAGAAGAAGAACTTGCTACTGAAAGCCCTATTGGAGGGGAGGCTACAAACCAGGTGGTGGTTACACAACCACTGGTGGTTGGGAAACCAGTCACTACACAACCAGAGAGAAATCCCTCGGGATCTTTACATTCAAAGAAGAAGGGAGTGGAAGAACCTTTCCTCAAATATCAGACATACTCCTTCACCTCTGCTGCTGAAGGGCAATTCAAGACTGAGAAGAAGATGTTGGATATCTATGGGAAGCTCAAGGAGTAGGCCAAAAATGAGACTCAAAGGCAATCCAAAGAGTTGAGGGAGCTTTCAGGTAGCAAGGTCTCCTTCACCACTGCAAGGAATCTTGCAACTATCTCTTTAAATATGGCCATTGCTAATGAGGAAGGAGTGTCAGAGCTCTAGTTCTAGATGGACAAGTTCTCAATCCCAGACAAGATTGTTTTCCATAAGGGAGTTAGTGATCTGATCTATGCTGACCTGACCAAGAAGGCATTGACTTATCTCAAGTCCCAATAGAAGGTGGCTAAATTGGAAACCCAACTGAAGCGGGAAAGGGAAACAAATAAGGCTTGGAACCTGAAGGAAAAACTCCTACATGACCAGGTAGCAGATCTCACTGCACATAACTCTCTGCTATATCCCCTTGCAACAAAGCACCCTATTTCAATGGAACCGCCTACTTCAACGGAGCAACTTGTTCCTACAGGGTAGCCTGCCTCATCAACTAAGCCTCTAGCAAAGATCCAGGCTTACAAAAAGAGGATAAAGATACATATCAAGGAAATCCAACTCTCTCCTGAAACTGTACAATTGCAAGGAGATATTGAGACATTGCATCATCAAGTTTTGGATCTGAAAGGCCCCCTTGCTATGTTGGAGGATGACAAGTGTACATGGAAAGAAGAGAAGTGACGAATGAAAGAAAGGATCAATGAGTTAAATGAATATTTCACCCCTAAAGAAAAGTCACCCATTGCTCTGGTGATCAAAAACATGTCTGACATGTCCCTAAAGGACCTAGAGATCACTCAATTAAAGGAAGCAAATCGGGAGCTTAAAGACACGATCACTGCAAAGGAAAGTGAAGACTCTCCTAAAGAGATTAAGACATTGAAAGACAAGATAGACAGGTTTGAAGAAAGGATCATAGACCGAATTCCCCTGTAGGGTGCTAAGCATCTGCTTTGGGATGCATTGATAAAAGAGATAGCCCCATTAGGGAAACGCCTGGTCATGTTGGATGAACATAAGAAAGCTTCTATGGCAGCAAGAAAGAGATGTAAATTCCTACAAGAAAGTCTAGAAAGAAGGACTAAGTAGGAGGCCTAAAAGGTAATTACTTTCCTAAACGGGACATCTAGGGAGGAACTAATTGCTCTGGGGGTCATTGACAGGATCACACTTTTGGTTGTAGCAAGAAGGATGAGTACAAAGCACAACCTGTTGCAGAATGAACTTGCAAGGATTGATATTGTGCATCAAGGGTTGGAGAAGTTCAAAAAAATATTCTAGCCCCTCTTTCAGAAAGGATTTCCCGAGTTTTGGGGTCCTGATGGGAAGATGATCCCTCAGAGCAAGTACATTGAGCTACTAAATCAGGAAAAATTGAACCATGCTAAGTTTGAGGGTATGGATGGAGGACTAAAAGGAGAGGTAGTTGTCATCAAAATCAACAAGGACTTTGAGTTGCTAACTCAGTTCCTAATGATCACACCTAGCCTTCCTACTATTAGCCATAACCCCTTGATTGAGATGGATGTTGTCCTAGAGGAGGCGTTTGAAATGATGATCCCTACATATTAGCTCTGGGAGGACATACATAAGCTGAGCATTCAATGACTTACGGGAACAGCCAATAGCTGAGTCAGCAAAGGGTCATTCAAATGTGTTCTAAGCAGTCCCTTTCACCAAGAGAGCCAGAAAGCCCGAGCTGTTGAGATTTCCCTTTTTTATCGGGCACATGCAGCATAATGTATCTCCCCGAAAGGTTTGTGGTCATGGCGCATGTGCCACCACAAAGTTGTTAGGATTTGAAATGATGATTCAGGATTGATTCCCAATTTTCATAATTGAATTCGGCTCTATTTCAAGGTTGGTCTCGGGAGCCCATAACACTATAAATGTAACCTCTACGGAGGAGCAAGGGTTCGACTTTCATTTTTTGAAGCCTCTGTGCTCGGATTGCAGCTCTTTAAACTTTCTTGGAAGTGTTCATGAAAAAAATTTCTCTAAGTTTTTGAGATTCATCACGGTGTTCATATTCAGTTTGTGTTTCTTGTTTTCATCATTTTCATATGTGTAAATTCCTGCTAATGCTTTTTAGTTTTATGTGAGGAATTCATTTTATTAAGCGCTCCTTTCATCATATATAGCATTCGTAATGTGTATGTAATCATTGTTGTGGAATTGATCCTTGTTAGATGATCCATTTTTGTCATTACCCTTATTGTTGTTTCTGCTAAAGGTGTTATCAAGAGATTCATCCATAGATAGGTGCCTCTTGCTGCACTGGACTTTTTCTCCTTTCTCCTACCACCACTTGAATATATTTGACTGAATATTACACTCAATTTGCCTCAGATCACAAAAGGGAAGATCATTTCTCATTATTTTTTGTAATATTCTTGAATGATTCATACTGTGACTCAATTTCCCAATGTATTTGTTATCTGTATGTCTTACAATATTTAAAAATACAAAGAAATATGCTCCCATCATAAATATAGCATTTTGAATGCTTGCTTAAAGCCATATGTGGTATGGATTCTTTTGATAGTAATGATATCATGTGTGATGAAATTGAGAAGGTTATTGCAGCAGATGATGAAGAGTTGTTAAAATTTGCACATGAGATACATCTAACCTTGATAAATATTGATCTCAGAGCAAATTGGGTATTAAACACAATAAATCTGAACCATAGTGAATTCACAAGGTTCAAAAGGAGAATCTTGGAGTCTTTGAATGAATATAAGAAGACGACCATGACAATGAGAGTATTGATTGTGAAGCTCAAACACAAGGATAAAGAGTTGTGAGATCAGTTGGAAGACAAGGATGTTGAATTTGAACGACTAATACTAAATTGCTCAGTCAAAAGGAAGAACAAGAAGAGCCCGGTGAATACTTAGAAGAGCTTGAAGAAACTAGAAAGGCCTATCCTAATTTAAAGACTCAGCTGGAGGAATCCAAGAGGATAGAAGAAATATTGAAGAATCAATTGGAAGAAAAGGAGCATACATTCCAAAATTTGGAGATGGAGGTAGTTTTATAAGGGAGAAAGGTAAAAATATTGATGCATTTGTCAAGTTCAAGGACAGTTCAGTTTCCCTAGATAAGATCTTGGATTTCCAAAGATCTCCATTTGTTAAGACTGGCCTTGGTTACAATAAGGAAGGATAAAAATATGAAGATGGAACTTGGTCTTCCAAGACTCTAGAAGCATGTGTATCATCATCCAGAGATGATCCCCATGCACCTGCATGTGACAACAACGACCTTGGAAGTTCAAGAATGCATCAAGGAGTTAGGACTATTCCTCAAAGCAATCTCAGAAAAGAAACAACTCCAAGATGGAACCAAAGTCCCAGGTATGAAAATGGATTTAATGGTTATTGTTTTTATTGTTCTAACTTTGGTCATGAGGATATGGATTGTAGAAGAAGTGTTGGAAGTCCTAATGACATAGTTAGATGTTGGACATGTAACCAAGCTGGGCATATTGTTTCCACCTATCACACATTGAGATTCTACACATGTAGTGGCTTTGGTCACAAAGCCCAAAAATGTGCAAGTCAAAGAAGTCAACCGATGAGGATTCCTTCATACACATCAGCAAGAAGAACCAGTGAATATTGGAAGCATTCCTATACAGAAATACTTGAAGGTTAGAAGACAAAGGCCTACATGCAGGGACACTCTCAGGTATGGAGGAATGAAGTTGATCAAAGAAGTGTTGGAAGTTCCAACAACTCAGTCACGTGTTGGACATACAACCATGTTGGTCACATTGTTACATATTGTCGTACGATGAGATGTTATGGTTGCTATGGCTTTGGGTACAAAGCTCAATACTGTTGGAGTACACATAAACAATCCATGAGAAGTTTCTCATATAGCTCATCAAGGAAATCCAATAAAAATGAAGGAACAAATGCTGAAAGGACAAATGCCAAGAAGCAAGTATGAATGAAGAAGACTGAACAGTTATAGATAGGAGAGGTTGATCAGTGTAGGGAGAATGGTTTCCATATGGAAATCCAAGATTAAGGTATCTCAAAGATTGTAGCACACCTTGAGTTCATAAGGCCGGAGGATGAACTCAAATGAAAATAGATGGCTACTCCAAGCATACATACAGGTCCTAGGATCATGCATATTGACAATGAGCAGTGATCAGAGATTTCATATACAGATATGTGGACACCCTTTTCCATTGATTCCAAAGGGGGAGAGATGCCAAAGTGGGAGAGATGAAGACCAAAGGATAGCATGCTTGTAGGGGGAGCATGATTTGTTGTCATCAATGACAAAGGGGGATATTGTTGATCGAATTGTCATTGATGCTAACATGGGACTTGCACTGGCCCCATAGGTAGTCATTGATGCCACTGAGTCCCTATTGTAGTGCACAGGGTATGGATGATCCCAGTACCCTCACATTTAGTGCCTTGGAGCCCATACATAGATGGGTTGTGCCTTGTAGCACCTTGTGGAGCCTTGCATCCAGATGATAAGGGCCTTGAACCCACAAGGTTGGATCTTGGAGACACCACCTCGTTGATGATGTTGAAGACCCTGTTGTTGATGTTGAAGACCTTGGTGATGATGTCAAAACCCTTGTGGATGGTGGAGAAGCCCTTGATGGGTTGAAGAAACATTAATGACCCATTATGTGGTCATTTACTGTTTTGGTGGGGTCATGGAACTCTTGTATATGATCCTTGCTACCGTTATGATGATGACGACCTTAATTCCCTTAGTGGAATTCTTATATGGTCTTGGAGCCTACTGCTTTCACTTGATGTGGTTAGATGGTATGATGAAACACACCCTTGCATGTGGTGGCTTGGGTCTTGAACCCACGCATATGGAGGAGCTTTTGGACATTCTTGATGGCATGATGGACCTTGAAGCTCTTTTTGTGTGGTTGTCATGATGAAGAAGTTTTTAGGAGATGATGGGTCGTTTGTAGGTTTATGGGGTGTTAGAACCCTTGGAGATGGTCCTAGGGCATGAGAAAGACTTGGTACCCCTAAAAATGGTGGTTTGATGGTCCATGAACCCTTGAAGGAGGGGTGAAGATGTTGTGTGTGTTCATTGGGTATTGAAACTCTTGAAGATGGTTTGAACCCTTCATTTTTGGTTTTGTGACATGGCACTTAATGGCTTGATGAAGAACAAACCCTAAGACATGATGACCATTAAAGAATGATGAAATTTTCTTGGAAGCCCTAGTGGTTTGATGTAACCCTTAAATGGTAAGATGGAGGACACCCTTGATTGTGGTGAACTTGAAGGTATATGTGGTAACCTTGATCAAACCCTAAGATTGACTTTTGAAGAAGTCTTGGGTTAGTTACAACTAACCCTAAGACATGTTGACCATTAAAGATTTGTGCAACAAAATATAAAAATAATAATAATTGCAATTTGTTACAACTCATCTCACTTAACCTTGTAGTTGGACCTAATCCAAGGAAATGGACAATGTTGAAGGAGTATTTAAACACAATAAAGATGAAGAGGATCAGGAGTGTGAGATCGCCAGTGCTACTGGACTGAGGAAAAACTCGTGGAGACTGAGGAGATTCAGATAGAAGCAGTTAAGGAAGAAACAGTCCTGAATTTTTGGTTTATGATAGTCCAATCTAGTGAATTGTCTTGGGGTCTTCTAAAACACAAAATAGTCCGTACGAACAATCCTTGTTTTTGTAGTATCATTTGAGGTAACTTGGACTAAGATTTTTCGTGGATTTTTCGCTCAACTGAAGGGAAAAATTGGTGGATGCTACAACAAAAACATATTTCTCTCTTATCTTTTGGGGTGTATATTACAGGTTGCCACTTGTCCATATATTTTACCATAAATATGCTTGAACAGACCGAGTTCACTTGGTTTAGACAATCCTAAATTTCAAGTCTTCCTCAACATAATAGTATAATTTCTTGACAGTTGTTTGGTTGGTGTTCACTGTTGGGTTGTATCACAAACCCTTCTTATAGAATCGAGCTTTCACAGCCTTGAAAACTCTCCAAAAATCTGAATTTTTTGCTTAAACAGTCTGAGATCTGGATGCTTGAAACAGTCCAAGTTTTTGTACTGCTTCCTTCACTTAACGATAAATCTGAGCCTTCTACAATGATTCCTTTTGGGTTCAATAGTTTGAGTTTGAGGTCATCTACAGCACAGTCCAAAATTTTTCCTCAGTCTTGAATTTTTCTACAGTATACACAGTTCAAGGTCTGTCTGGGGTCTTCTACATAAGACAGACACAACACAAGTGTGAATCTTTGGCATGCACTAATCAAGGTATGTATGTATGCAACCAATGAATGAGATACAATGTATGTACAATGAAGTACAACTATCATTTGCACCGAGAGGGTTAAAATATTGAGTCTTTCTGCAACTGAACATTTTTTACTTACATTGGGAGGCTGGAAATTACATTTTAATAATACTTTTGTGGGTACTACTGAGGTTTTATCTCAATAAATTCATGACTAAATACATCAATGAAATCCTCGATCTGAGGATCGGCATATATCCATCCCCTCGCTCTCTCCTCGCCCCTCTCTCTCTCTCTCTCTTCCCTGCTCTCCCTCGATCTCTCTCCCCACCCCTCTTCCCCACTTTCTCTCCCTCTCCCTCCCACCCCCCCTCT
>LPNX010379394.1:687527-753458 GCA_001517045.1 Pseudotsuga menziesii
CTCTTTCTCTCTTTGTCCCTCTTTGGGCTCACTAAGAGAGGGTTGGAATTTTGAGGATTCATTTAGTGGTGCTCCTTGTGAATTAATGTTGGATAACAAAAATATTAATCAATAAATTAATGTTGTTTTTAAAAACAATATACAACAAAATAAAGCATAATAAAAATTATTCCATTATAAAGTTGAACTTTTTTCCCATGGAATTCAGTTTTAGATTTAACACTGAGCCTTCATAATAATATCTCTCTTTGTCATGCACTTCAATACATCAACCACCACCTTTAGTGCATAACCATGTTTGCTTGTACAACTGCATTACACAACATCTACAGGTCATAGGTTAGGGATTTCAAGCAAGGCTTGGAAGTTGGAAGGTTTATCTTGTTGAGGATTAAATGATTGCCTATATAAGTTAATTTGTTAATTGAGGATATTTAGGTCAGTAGTACCCACAAAAGTATTATTAAAATTTGGTGCACTTTGTGAAATATCCTTGCAGAAATGAGTTGTCGCACTTGATTTGGGCTCACTAAGAGAGGGTTGAAATTTTGAGGATTCATTTAGTGGTGTTCCTCATGAATTAATGTTGGATAACAAAAATATTAATCAATAAATTAATGTTGTTTTTAAAAATAATAAACAACAAAACAAAGCATAATAAAAATTAATCCATTATAAAGTTGAACTTCTTTCCCATTCAAACATTCCAGAAGAAATCCTCATAAATAATCAATATGGAATTCAGTTTTAGATTTAACACTCACCCTTCATACTACTATATCTCTTTTTCATGCACTTCAATACATCAACCACCACCTTTAGTGCATAACCATGTTTTCTTGTACAACTACATTACACAACATCTACATGTCATAAGTTAGGGATTTCAAGCAAGGCTTGGAAGTTGGAAGGTTTATCTTGTTGAGGATTAAATGATTGCCTATATAAGTTAATTTGTTAATTTGAGGACAGTCGGGTTAGTAGTACCCACAAAAGTATAATTAAAATGTAATTTCCAGTCTCCCAAGGTCAGTCAGAAAGGTTCAGTTGCAAAATATAAAAATTAATTTGCTAATTTAGGTTTCTCTAGAAATCTAAAAATTAATTTTCTAATTTAGATTTTTCAAGTCTACTCAATAAGAAGTGGCCCCAGTCAAATTGATATTCTAGAAGGGTTAAGGAATTGAATAGTGTGGTTTGATTTTTATTTTTATTTTTTAGAAATTATAAAAAAATTATTTAAATTAGTTTGGTAAATATAAAAACGGAATTAAAGTTTAATTTTCCGATTTCCAAATCCCGAATCGGAAAATGGAGAAGTCCAGAAATCCTGTTAAAAAATTCTAGGAGCCAACTTCTGAATTGGAAATCAGAAACCGAAAAGGTGTGAAAGTGCAAGAACCATGTTTTGTCAATCGAGGAGCCGAATCTCGCAATCCGAACCAGAAATCGATAGTGCCCATGCAGTCGATTCGATCCCTTAGGTGTATATATTTTGTTCTTGAACAGATTGGA
This sequence comes from Pseudotsuga menziesii, assembly GCA_001517045.1. Lineage (NCBI taxonomy): Eukaryota > Viridiplantae > Streptophyta > Pinopsida > Pinales > Pinaceae > Pseudotsuga > Pseudotsuga menziesii. Next base: position 689,043 of record LPNX010379394.1, read on the forward strand.
ATATGATGCCTGTGAGTTTTTTATAATGGCGATTTGCATAAAACCCTAATTTCTGTAATTTAATTAAGTTGAATGATTCAATGGCATCACTTTAGATTTAAATATTCAGCAATGGTTGGCCATATTCAAATGTCACCTTGTTCTTTAAGTTGGCTTGTGATTTTGGGACTTGGCCTGTCATTTTGTTTATTCAGACATAGTCACATATCTATACTTTCTGCATCTTTTTGTATGATTTTTATTAAAATTATTAAAAAAATATTTATTAACATTGTTGACTTATATGGAACTAATAGGACAACTTGTACTTTATCTATGTATTATAATTATATATTTGATTTAGTTTTTATATGTTACATTTAATTTTAAAAATAAATAACACAAATAAAATGTTTATTTAAATTATTTTGGCATAATATAAAAACGAAATTAAAGTTTAATTTGTCGATTTCCCAATTTTTAACCGAAAAGTGGAGAAGTTCAGAAATCCCGTTAAAAAATTCTAGGAGCTGAATTCTGAACCGGAAATTGGAAACCGTAAAGGCGTGAAAGTGCGGGAACCCTATTTCTTAAATCGAGGAGCCGACTTCCGCAATCCGAATCGAAATCGATGGTGCCCATGCAGCCAATTCGATCCCTTGGGTGTATATATTTTGTTCTTGAACAGATTAGAATATGATGCCTGTGAGTTTTTTATAATGGCAATTTGCATAAAACCTTAATTTATGTAATTCAATTAAGTTGAATGATTCAATGGAATCGCTTTAGATTTAAATATTGAACAATGATTGGCCATATTCAAATGCCACCATGTTCTTTAAGTTGGCTTGTGATTTTGGTACTTACTTGTCATTTTGTTTATTCACACTTAGTCACATATCTATAATTTCAGTATCTTTTGTATGCTTTTTATTAAAATTATTAAAAAAATATTTATTAACATTGTTGACTTATATGAAACTAATAGGACAACTTGTACTTTATCTCTGTATTATAATTATGTATTTGATTTAGTTTTTATATGCTACATTTAATTTTAAAAATAAATAACAAAAAATATAAAAAATAGTTTGCTTATTTAGGTTTCTCTAGAAATCTAAAAATTAATTTGCTAATTTATGTTTTTCACATCTACTCAATAAGAAGTAGCCCCAGTCAAATTGATATTGTAGAAGGGTTAAGAAATTGAACAGTGTGGTTTGAATTTTTTTCAATTTTAAAGTTCTAAAATTTGTATTTAAATTAATTTGGTATAATATAAAAACAAAACTAAAGTTTAATTTGTGGATTTTTGAATCGCTAACTGGAAAGCGGAGAAGTCGAGAAATCCCATTAAAAAGGTAAATAGCGTGAACCATTAATGCATAAAATGACAAATCCATAATTTATCATCAGATTTAACCATTGAAACATCATACCTTTTCGGAAATCCTATTATTAAAAAATAAACAAATCATATTTCGGATGTTCTGATTTTCGATTTTCAATATTTCGGATTCCGGAAATCCTATGTTTTCCAATAAGAAACACGCTATGTTCTGATTTTCGATTCCCCGATTTCTGAGATCTCGAAAGTTTTGTCTTTTCAAATAAAATCCGGAAGTTTTGTTTTGGAGTTGTTATTGTAAAATCCGTTAAATCCTATGTTTTTTTATTAAATGATTCCTTTATTTTGTTGTGAGAGCTTTTTCTATTAATTATTGATTTTTTATTAATTATTAAATTCATACAAGTTCATTTTTATTTAAACTTATATTTACTAACTAAATACAATTAATTTCTCAAAATTTAATAATTTATATTTTTTTATAAATTTATTTGAATTTATGGATATATGTTCATGAAAAATGTAAATAGCATGAATTAATAGTGCACTAAATGATAAAGCCATAATTTGTCATCAAATTTAACCATTGAAACATCATAACTTTCTGGAAATCCTATTATTAAAAAAAAAATGAATCATATTTCTGATTCAGAAAATCCTATGTTTTCCAATAAGGAATGTGTTATGTTCTAATTTTTGATTCTCCGATTTTCGATTTCCGACATTTCGGATTCCGGAAATCCAATGTTTTCCAATAAGGAACACCCTATGTTCCGATTTCTGATTTTCGACATTTCAGATCTTGGAAGTTTTGTCTTTTCAAAGAAAATCCAGAATTTTTGTTTCGGAGTTGTTATTGTAAAATCCGTTGAATCCTATGTTCTTTATTAATATGATTCGGTTTTTTTTAAAGAGATTTTTGTGTTAATTATTGAATTTTTTTTTATTTCAACTGCTATTGACAACTACTGATGTCTAATAAAATTTATTACCTTATCCGAAAGAACAAATAACATGTGAATATTTTTATAACTTTATTTATAATTATGCATTTTTAGAATTTTATTTTACACATGTATATATTCTAAATCTAAAATTTGACCCTTCTCAAAAGTGTGTAGAGGCAATGATTTTTTTCTCCAAATACGCTCCAGCAATCTTTAATCCATTGAAAATTGGGCCCTGCGTAAACTAGCAATGCCCCTCATTCACCGCTGTAATTTGTCATTTATGAATATCTAAACGAAAATATAAAAGAAAAAAAAAACAATTTAATTTGTACTGAATTTCTGAATCAAAATAAAAAATGAAATAATATAATGAGTAATAAGCTTAAATGTTCATTGTTACAAAAATCATAGAACATAATGAATAATAAGAAAATGGTATGATGTCCTGTGGAAAAAGAAAATGGTATGACAAATTAATTGAATAGCATGTATATTACTTAGCGATAAAGTTTAAGTTGTGTTTTTTTAATGTTTCTCTGAGTTATATTATTTATTATTATGAAAAGTGGAATTTTAGGTCATATAATTTTAAATAGGACATAGACATTGTTAAGTGATTAATAGCATGTTGTTTTCTTTAATATTCATTTAACCACACTATTCATTTTTTATTTTTTATATTGATCGTATGAAAATTAAAGTTTAAATTAGATAATGCTTAAATGAGATACAGATTACTTGTTGAACAATCTTACATTGTCTTTACTGTTTTTCTCCATCACACTTCTCAGCTCCATGTCCTTTCATATTGTTCAGGGGTGGAGAATGTTTTGCAATGGATCATCGATAAGACCGCTAAATTTGGTAGTGAATGAGGGACCTTCCGTTAAAATTTCTGAGCTCACAGTAAGTTTGAATTTGTCTCTTCGAGATCAACTGACAATTTTTATCATTCGATTCGGAATTGGAAATCGCGAAGCCAATAAATTATTTCAACAAAACCCCGAGTCTTTGGTTTCCGATATTCGAAATATCGGAAATCAGAAATCGCGGATACCACAAATAACATTAACAAAAACTGGAATTTTCGGTTTTCGATACCCGAAAATCGGAAAAGCCTCTACAAGGTTAGAGGGTTTGGATTCGGCTTCAAGATTCCATATTTGAAATTTACATAGAGATTTCATATTCCTAAAATTGTTATTTTATTTATTTTTAATTATAAATTCATTTAAATAGAAAATATATAATTATTTTATTTTCGTAATTATAAATTAATTTAAATTAAAAAAATATTATTACAATAAATTACAAAGATTTGACTCTCTTACATAGATCTATCTCATATTCCTAAAATCATTATTTAGTTTTCATTATAATTATAAATTCATTTAAACTGTGAAAAACTTTATCAAATTACGTCAACTTATAACAAAATTAACAACTATACAGTTTCAGAATAAAAATAAAGTAAAATGGAGTTGCTATGAGTTTAAATAAAATTTGAAATGGAGAGTGTGTCTTGAATATTAAAATTAAACTACATTATAATCTGAACCAAAAAATTAAAAGAAAATGCAGAGGTAATTACAAAGTGAAATTCTTCTTTGGGAGTTCTATCTAACACAGGAAACAGTGATTTACAAAATAAAATCTATGCAACTATAAACAATTGATGGTCTTATCTACTCATTTATTATTATATGTGTAAATTCTTCACACCAGAAGTGTATTCCTTCATCAAGTCAAGCGATATAGATTGAAATCAAATTTACAAATAAGCCATATAATTAAATGAGACAAGGCAACACCAATTTAACAAAATTGATCTAATAATAAGTTACGATGTTTTTGATAATTTAATAAATTAAGGACTTGATGCCCTTTACTACAATAAAATAAATATAAAGAAAATGGAAGAAAATCACTTATCTGTCAATATTTTCTTTTACAAAGTAACTATTTAAGAATATTTTGATAGGTAGAGCACGTGCATGGTTAAAGATTTTAGTCTTTACTTAGTAGAACCCCAAATGATTTTAATGATTTCAGTCTTTACATCCTTCATCAAACGGCTCAAAATCTTTATAGCTTGACCAGTAATGTTTATTGATCGGCATTCTCAGGGCTAGCGTCTGTGATATGTTGGTTTTACATTAACCAGCTAAATAAAACTCATGAAAACAGCCACATATCTGAAGCTTCCTAACTCCAAACATGCCTACTGAACAGATCGAAATGACTCGGAAAGTGGCCAAGACCAAGAGAGCCAAATAGCCTCCTTCCTGGAAATTCTTACAATGTTATAGTTAAATCTTGCGGACATTTACTCAATTTCTCAGGAAGATCCTGGAAATGGAAATGAGGCAAAGTGGCAAAAAAATGTAATGCATTTTGAGCTTAAAACTTTGCCTGAAGGTGGTGGAAACTCGATCATACCAATTTGGAAGCCAAAATCTGATGAAGTTAAGCGGAAAGAATACGAACATACAGAATAAATCCTATCCTTTTTAGAATGTGTATTTAACCCATCGACTCCATACGAACAGACACAGATAGAATAAATCCTGAGCGTTTTAACTCCATGTCGCCTTTTTTGGTCTTTGTCGGATCACGGGATATAATAACCATAAATTTTAACCATGGCGTGTTGTGCCTAAACTCACCAATCACCAGGTGACACATGTCAGAATGTTAATGGCTAGGAAGATGAGGAACCTTTTGAGACTACTTCTTTCATTGTGAAAACTCCTACGGCGTAATAATACACCGTGGTATATTTATATGTACAGTGATGTGTGAAGTAAATCCATTGTGCTTTATATTATATTATGATGATGAAGTGATGATGCACTTCTATGCACTATGATGTACACTCTATGATGATGATGCACTAGTATGATGATGTATACTTAATGTTGAAGATACATATACAATGCATACTATGATGATGTTGTTGCATACCTTGATGATGATGATGCATACTTTTACACTATGATTATGAAGATGCATATGAAGCATACTTGATGATCAAGCAGATCAAAACTACTTAGTGACTTTGTACGATGAAGTGTACAATGAATTACATGAACAGAGTTTGGGCATATTTCTTGTGCTATGTGTTTGACCATATTCTTGAAAGATGAGCAGCAATGTATTGAGCAGACTTTGATGACTTGGATGTGTTCAGCAGATGAGCAACAATGTATTGAGTAAATGACACATTGATGAGCAGTAGATACAGTAGACGATTGATTGATCATGAAAGTACTTGCAAGCTGAGTCTTGCACTTGAGGATTGGACTCCTCAACCCTTTCTTAGTTGGAGCTAAGAAAACCAGGATGGGTCATGTTACAAGAGTTGGTGCTCTTTTCATCAGTTGGTGCTGATTGTAATCGCAAAGATTGAAGTCTTCCATTGCAAATAAATAAAGCTTACCTTGCATACATTTTGTGTCTCTCTTTGATGTGATTATTGTGCTTATGACTCATGGTTAATTTGGATGATGTAACTAATAACATAATGCTTGATAAACTCTTATTGGTTAATTGAAGGTTGAAAAAGGTTTAAATTTCCCACACATTGATTCAACCCCCCTCTCAATGTGACCATTGTGTCCAACAACCTTTTGGAACACCTATTAGCACATTTGGATGGATATAAATAAGAGAAGTGTTGATGATAGAGGGGAATTTATAAATCCAACTTGAGAGAGTCACAAGTGTAAAATTGAAATATAATCAAGGGAAAGCCATAAGGAAGACACTCCTCAGCAAGAGGGTGTGCTACTCAGAAGATGCACTACTATCTGGGCACAATTTAGGCTAGTGACTTAGTTGGGGAAAGAGTTAACAAGTGTCATATGAAGTGGACCTATGGATGTGACATGAGGAAAACCATGGGTAGGATCAAGACCATCGTAGAGGGTAGATTGATTATTGGGGTTCCTTGTATCGAAGAAGCTATCGATTTGGGAAATCTCCGACATCTATTGTACTCTTTATGTACTTATATATATCGGTATTTCATCATGCTCCTTTGAGGTACCGACACACTTGTGTCTATTTGGTCTCTTGTGTTATTTTGTCATAGAGCATAACTATAATAACTTAAAACTTAAGAATGACTAAGTGTTAAATGATTTAAGTGTGAAGTGGGTAGGCATAATCTGTCTGGACTCCACCTTGAGCCAGTATCACCACTGGGAGTGGCTCTTAGGTAGTGCCCCATGACTGGTAGAAGGTCAAGAACCTTGGGTTTCTAAGGCTCTCTAATCACGTGGCACAGTGGTTTATTATGAACAATCATGAGTCTTCATAGTATTCTATATATATGTTATTTACATTCCATAATTAAACATAGGAGAGTATACATTGAATTGTGTTTCTAATAAACTTGTGTCCAGATCTTGTTTTGGCAATATTAGTGCATTTGTTGCATTTTCCACTAGAATGGTCATCATCACCACACATGAAAATATGCCCCCTATTTTTCATATTTTTTTTGTTTTTGAGGTTATTGATGTTAATATTTGTGCAAATATGTTGAGCTTTGATCTTTAATTCTTTAAGTGCGGAAATACTAGATACTTGAAATCAATGAACCATGCATACACATAAATATTCAACCATAACTAGGATGTACCATGGGGAAAACCCTCAAAACAATGAGGATGAAAAAGCCCAACAAATATTCTCAGTATAAATATGATAGATAGCAGAGAATGTCTTTTAAAATAGAAGATTGATTTCGGCACCCCAAGTGCAAGATAAGAGACAACAAACACCCCAGGTGTAGATATTGATAAATAGAGAATAGAGATCAATTGGATTAACTTTCCAATGTGTCCAACACATTAATAAGTGAAAAAATAATTCCCATGCAAGATTTAATAAATCCTTGCATGGGGATTTAGGATCCCATGAAAACTATAGCAAAATCTCTTCATGGAGAATTGCTTTACATCACTCCTGCATACATAATGTGCAATGCCTTTCATCTTTGACATTAAATCATGCTTCAATGACTTCAAGATGAACTTTCCTTCTAACAGGATGTAGGATCACTTAGTTAGGATGTTAATTCAAGTGACATCATGCAACATTATAAACTCACTACATACTTAGGATAAAATAATTAATCATTTATGGTTAATTTCATATGTTCTAGACTAGGTTGTTGACCTCCACTTGCACCACTTGGTCAATACATTCCATATATATCCCAGGAATGCCTTTATAGTAATATTGGAAAGATTCTACCAACTATTTGGACGGCCAAGATTAGAAACTAAGCCTTTGTGTCTTTTTCTGCATTTAGACTACTTTTTAGTGGATAAGGTAAAGCTAGTCAACTAGGAAACTGGTATCTTTTATGGCCAACTCATCCTCCATGATTTTCTCTCCAGATTCCATGATTAGCAATATTTTCCATCACTCATCATCACTCACTCATGATTTACTCAATTCATGAGCTCTTAGACCGATTTCAAAAGTGCTTTAGTCACCTATGGGGGTTTATCATATTTAGTAAGCCTGCTTTATGAGCTAGCATGAGTTGTCTCCTAAGCAACTAGATTTTACCTCTCAATGATGTATTATTTATGTACACTAATGTTGATCAATAATCAATGGAATACTATACAATCATTCTTCACTTCTCTTGTGTTCAGTCTCATTATTCATCTCTCTATTTTTCTCATGCATGCTTGTGAGAAATATATTGTATATATATCTTTATCATGTATTTCCACATGGTATCGGAGATTCAATTTCTACATGGCATCAGATCTCTCAGGTTATCAATATATTCAATATATCAAAGTTTAAGGAGTGCATCAAGCATCCAGTCCCTCTCTGAAAGAAGAGCTTGATTGAGCTTACAAGTATTTCTTCTAGTTTATTTTGTGTAGATTGCAGAGAGCATCTCCAGGAGCATAACAACAACAACGCATGGATTCTTCTTCAGATATGATCATGTCTCCTTACAAATATCATGAATGTAAGGCCAATATTGGCATTCTATTACGCAGTAAGGGCCTCTATAGAGTTTCTATGGCTTTAGAAAATGAGCCAAATGTTGCTATTGAGAAAGCTAAGTGGAATAATCGAATGGATGAAGCCTATGGATTGCTTTGTCTCTTTATATTTCCTGATATTATTTTTCATCTCGATGGTTTGACCACTCCAAACCAAGTATGGACCAAACTTGAGTCTCTCTTTGGAGTAAAAAATGAGATAAGAGCACATCAATTGGAGAATGAGTTAATCTCATTGAGTCCAAGCAGTTTCGAATCCATTGAAGGATTCTTCACCAACTTCAAGTCACTTATTATTATGTTCAATAAATGTGGGATTGAGAAGAAGGAAGATCAATTGATTCCTTCCATTATTTCAAAATTTAGTACTAAATACTCAGTTTTTGTGTCAACTTTCCATGCTATTAGGGTTGTTATTTCGAATTGGAAATGCCTTCTTTGAGTACATCCTTTGATTCACTTGCAAAAGAGAAAGACAAATTGATACATATGGGGACTCTTAAAATATACAAAAATAAATATCATGCTCTTATAGTTCAAGCAAGTAAGAATGCAAATTCAAAAGAAAAGCAAAAAGTGAAAGAGAAGAAGCTAAATTCAGATGATGAAGATGAAGGTTCAAAACCTACTGATGAAGGTTTGAATTCCATGAAGAAAGTCAAGAAGAAAGGGATATAATCTTAGTTTTCTTATTGTAGAAATGGTTTTCATGCTAAGAAGAAATGTTTCAAGAATAAAATGGACACCATGGCTCAGTTGCTTGAGAATCATAATGTTGGTGTACCGGATGAACTAGAGAATCCCATTGAATCCTCAAAACATTATCACCGTAAGTAGTCCCAAGGTAATAACAACTATTCCTTGAGTGCCAGATTTAAATTATTTTCTCGATTATATTATATAGATTCATTTTCTGATATATCAAAATTAGAAATCTCAGTGTCTTCCTTGGATAAATCACCTATCAATCCACTAGATCCATCTCCCAATACTTGTGTTTTTTCACTAGATCCTGACTTGTCTTTATCCAGCTCTTTCTCACTCCATTCAGATGCTTCAGTTTCTTATTTAGAAGTAAGCTTGCAAGCTGATTTGTAGGTTATTACATCATCCATACCATTTACCCATCATTTGAATACTCATAAGACTATACAAACCCGAAGTTCACTAGTTGATTCCTTATTGGATTCCTATGCAGTGTCACTTATTTCAGTTGGTTTCAAGTCTTGTCTATTTTTCACTGGTTGGTTATCCATGACATTAGTCAACTTTATACTTATTTTACATATGTTTGGATATTTTATAAACATCTATGGTTAAGATTTCAATTACATATACCATTCATATTTACTCATCCATTACCAGTTGCTCAACATTTTCCTACTATAGGCTTGTATACTCATGGAGACATTATACATTTGGTCTTTGCTAATCCATATGATAATATTTCTGATATTTTATAGTATCTTCATCTTTTTTTAGAATTGGGAAGGTGCTACATCAGTTTGAAAGGAAGATATATGGTCCATTTCACCATTTTAGAGTTATACAAGGAACATATTGTATTGAGTATTTTACACTTTGGGAAGGACTACGCACAGATATATTTTCCTTTATTGATTATGTTTTCAAATCATAATATGTTGGCAGAAAGAAGCATTCATATAATGCTCCTTCATCATCTGATGGTAAGCTACAAGGAGCCTCTCTCCACTTGTTTTTTGCATATACTACATTGATATTCTAGCACATGATCATGGAGTTCATAACCTCTTCATCAAATTCTTCAAGAAGAAATTCATTCAACTCATTCAAGTGAAGAAAAATAAATAATGAATGCATTTTATTCATATTGTTCCTTGTCCTTTTTTAGGGAGGATTTTTCCCATGTGGTTTTGCCTCTTTCCTCAGTTTTCTGGACAAAATAATTGTAAAGGGTGACCATAGACTTGTTGTTGGGACCTATATACATCTATATTTCTGATATTTTTTCAAATAGTCCATCATAAATTCTGACTTAAATGGGGGTTTTAGAATATTATAAATCCACTACATACTTAAGATAAAATCATTCATCATGTTTTGTTAATTTCCTATGTTCTAGACTAGGTTGTTGGCCTCCACTTGCACCACTTGGTCAATACTTTCCATATTTACTCCAGGAGCACCTGTATACTGATTCTAGATAGATTAAGCCAACTATTTGGACTGGCCATATTAGAAACTATGCCTTCCTGCCTTTTTCTGCCATAAGGTAAAGCTAGTCAACTAGGCAACAGGTATCTTTTATGGCCAACTCATCCTCCATGATTTTCTCTCCATATTCCATGATCAGCAAGATTTTCCATCACTAATCATCACTCACTCATGGTTTAGCCAATTCGTGAGCTCTTGGACTGATTTGGAAAGTGCTTTAGTCGCCTATGGAGGTTTATCATATTTAGTAAGCCTACTTTATGAGCTAGCATGAGTTGTCTCCTAAGCAATTTGATTTTACCTCTCAAGGATGTATTATTTATGTACAATAATTTTGATCAATAATCAATGGAATATTCTCCAATCATTATTCACTTCTCTTGTGTTCAGTCTCATTGTTCCTCTCTCTATTTTTCTTGTGCATGCTTGTGAGAAATATCTTGTAGCTAGATATTTATCCTGTATTTCCACATGGTATCAGGGCTTCAATTTATACGTCATCTTTTATTTTAACTAAAGTGTCGTCTTTTAGTTTAATTAAAGTGTCATCATGCAAAACACTTAAGTTAAATAATTATTTTTAATTAACACTTTAGTTAACTTTTATTAACTCAAATCATGTTGATTGATTTACTGAAGTGACCATTGTTAGTTCTCCTTTAATTAACTGAGGCATGCATTGTTACTTTAACTAAAGCTTAACAATTCGAGTTCACATTAATCAAATGAAGTATTTTCATGAGCAATTCGAATTCTCTTTGGTCTCTATGCTTTTATATTTATCTCTTATCTTTTACTGCATGGTTAATATTGTTAACTTTAATTTATTTATCATATCAGATTATACTAACAATATTTTTCAGATGTTGTGATCATATTATATTACTCTACAGATCAAATTATCATATGCTAAAGTAATTCACTCCAAAGTTGGTCAATATCTAGAGTATACTTAATAGAAATAGGTGATCATGATTAGTACTACATCACACAACATTAATGCATCGACATGCAAAGCATCACCTCTATATTGGAGGTCCACCTCAACGCATGAGGATCTGAATTGACACACAAGTGTTTATCCTTATCCAACAAGACTGTACATCATCACTTTGACGTATCAAAGCGCTCACATCAACACATGAGGAATAACCTTTTATAATGAAGGCTTAGTCATTCTTGAGTCCAACATAAGAATTCTGTGAGAATTCTACTCCAAGTTTCTTAAGACCTACTCAAGCACCCTACCTCAATACATGGGGCCCCATCATGGTTACACAAGATTGGCTTAGAGAATTACTTATTATGTTGTAATTTTAACACTCCCTCTCAACAAGAGAGGCATTATCTACCACACCAATCTTGTCTTAGAAGTGCCTATACTTCGTCACTAGTAGAGGTTGTGTTAACACATCTGCAATCTGCTCATTAGTAGCAATGCACTGAAGTTTTAATGTACCTTTTTGAACCATGTCTCTAATGAAGTGATACTTCATCTCAATGTGTTTCAATTTACCATGAAACATAGGGTTTTTGGAAAGCTTGATGCAACTTTGGTTGTCACAGCAAATGACTATAAACACAAGTTACTCACATAACAACCTAACAAGTAGCTTCCTAAGCCACATTGCTTCTCGGCAGGTAGTACTAGCTACAATATACTTTGCTTATGTAGTACTAGCTGAAATACACTTTGCTTATGTATTATTAGTCATAATACACTTTTCTTCCATAGTACTAGTCACAATACACTTTTGTTTTATAGTACTAGATGCAATACTACCATCCTAACTGAAGTTCACATAATCAAGTAACTTTACCTCACCACTAGAGGCATATTTGAGTCCATAATTAATAGTACCTCGGAGGTACCTAAGCACATGCTTAATTTTTGTCTAGTATCATACATGATTTGACTCATAGCATAACATATAATAGGTCTATTTTGTATCAAGTGCATTAAGGGACCAATGAGTTGTCTATACTTTGTAGTATCTATTGGATTCGATCCAGAATACGACTCATGTACTTTCCCTAAACTAGAAACTATCGCAGTAGTCATGGATCATATCAAACCTTCACAACACATCGAATATGTAATTGTCTTGAAGAAAGAAAATTGCATGTTTCCTTTTTCAATATTCAACACTTTATTTCTGCTTGTTGACTTCTAGAATCTTCTATGGTCTAGAGAAGTCATCTATGAGCTTTCCATTCTTTGTGATGTTATCCAAGGCCCAACCACTTTCAAAGTGGTTTCATTTTTCATTTTTATCCCATGGAACCCCACTAGAAAACTATATGACTATCTAACCTCTCTAAGAGGTTGATTGTTCCCGGACAGTCCTGAATATAACTCACTCAAGTATCTGCTTGACTTTGAGACCTTTAACTAGTATCTAAGGTCTATTAATAGTCTTTTATTGCTCCCCAACAATATTGACTATCACGCTTCTCATGAATGTGTGCACTCTGCATGAGCTACGACAACCCCTATTTTTTTTACTACATCCCATGGTTGATTCATGTACCTTCACTAACCAACATCTAATTCAAGTATGCTTGCATGACTAATCTGAGTTATGTACTACTCAGTGGCTTATCTATTGCATGGCTTAACTAAGCATTGTACCACTACATAGCTAATCAAATATATTCACCATTGTATGGCTAACCTAATCCATATACTAATGTATGGCTAACCGGTGGCTGAGACATGTACCATTTCATGGATTACCGGTAGGGAGAATCCCTCAGTCATGTCCCACATGAATAACTAATGGGGATTTTATCTATTTGTTTCTACCTATGGGGAAACATCAATAATCCCTCTCAACTAGAAGAGTCATTATGTACGACACCAATCTTGTCCTAGAAGTACTCAACTTTACTTTGAACAGAGACTTAGTAAGTATGTCAACAATTTTCTCGTCTGGAGTTGCATTGCTCCTTTATGCACTATGTCCTGGATATAATTGACTAGGAACCTTTTGAATCCTTACTGCTTTTTATCTGCGTGCAATATGCTTTTCCTGGAGCAACATCCCTGATGTGTTCTTTCTCATCCATTGCACTAGTCAGAGTCCATATATTCTAGCAACTTTATTTCTCTATTCGAGAAGTCCATATATTCTAGAAACTTTATTTCTCTATTCGAGACATATCTAAGTCCATATCAGGGTAAAAATTAGGGGCGAAATTTAGCCCATGGGAAAAATTAAAGAGGTTCAAGACAAAAGATGGGCGAATTTTTAATATAGAAACTGTTTTTTTTAATTTTAATAAATTATCCCCATGTTTATTTAAGAAATAATAATGCTAGAGCAAATCACCAACCTGGAACTTGGGGGAAAAATCATGTTCAATACTTCCATCGCCCCGGATTTTTAGTTATAGAGGATGACCAGTAGTTAGTTTTCCCATTCAAATCAAGGATATGGTTAAATCACCATTTGATTTTCATAAATAGACGTATTTTTTCCCAAATTGCCCTTCTATTTTAATTAACGATAGTTACCTTTGTCGAATATTAGCTCCATTTTCATTAATGGAAGATTCCATTCATGATTTCAAATATTTTACCTCCATGAAATGAGGAATTCGGCGGTTTCAAATGTGTCCCCAATTTGTTATGTGAAGTATTTTTTAATTAAAAAAAGGTTCACCGGTTTAGAATTTGTCCCGATTTGTTATGTAATATTTTTTAATTAAAAAAAGGTTTATATTTGGGGAAAATAAGAAATGAAAGGAACAATTTCATCTTATATATTTCATCATGACTCAAGAGTTAGTTTCACCCAGTGATAGTTATTTAGTAATTTCGGTTGCAATTTAACTATGGTTGAGTGGAAAATCGACTTTCAACATTATTTTGCATTTGTTCAACATTTTTTGGATCCTGCAGTCTGTCCAAGTCAGTTTCTCTTTTTAAATTATGTTTTCACTAATTAAAACTGATTATATGGGTTTTGGGTAGAGAATATGAAGATAGTGTTGAAGGATTTATTTTTATGCCCATATCGATTTAAATTAGACATGGTTAAAAAAAAATTGTAATTCAAGATTACAATTGTGGAATCATTTATCTCAACTATTAGACCTCGTTTAAAAAAAAAAAGTTGTAATTCAAGCTTACAATCGTGGAATCTTTTATCGCAACAATTTATATTAAATCTAGTATTTAAAGAGAAAAGGGGTTTCAATTTATGTGCATTGCATATAAGATTATTTATGTATCATATAGTTGTAGTGGATCTAGTTTTTAAAGGAAATATTGTTCTACGAAACAGTGTTATGTTGTTGCATCTTTAAGGATATTGTTGTCAAGTTGCTGGTAAATTATGTCATTCAATTTTGGGCAACATTTGGAGATTGAAATTGTGTGGTTGAAATATGGTTACCATTGATAAATCATAGTTTAGTATAATGAATATATTTCTGTCTATAACTACTTACATTGGATAATAATGCAATGATCAAATCTATGACCATATAATAGTCAAGCAAATGCAAGATTTATGTTGAGTTTACTTTATCCTGTCGCAGTGTGTTAGATGTTTGTAAAAGAAATGTATTTTTGATCCAGATCTATGTTGAAGTCAATTAACATTGCTTGGGTATCGTTGATTGTTCAATATGAATGACTTATATGTATGCATGAGCACTACTTGTTTACAGTGTATTGTTAAAGAAATAAGAAGTTGTATTAGTGGTATAGATATTGTAATAGTGACGCAGGATCTTGGACTGGAATAGGGTAAACTAGTGTTGATTAAACCCGTGTCCCCAGTTTAGACGCTGCTTAGTCCGCTGGATATGGAACTACTACTCTAGGTATTTATGCTTATGACGCTCCACTCTGATTCATTGCAACAACATTCGATACTCCTCACAACAGTTCCCAATTCTGATTCACCAACGTTGATCATGGTTCTATTGTTCTTCGCTAACTATAAAGATTGGCTTACTTTTAAGGGTTCTTCATTGTCTTCATAAACCATCCCTCTCCTCAACTTGCTTTCTTCACAATCTCTTGTGTCTTTTATTGCAACCAACTGGATAAACCACTACCAGGAATGGGATATCGAGGTGGGGATCCGGATCTCAGTTTGTCCAAATTTCTTTGATAGGGGTATGGAAAATGATGGAACATCATCAAATAACTCAACCTCTCATCACATCGAAAAGGTTCTTTCCGACCGATAATGCAAAACATACATAAGTTGAGGAGAGGGAACAAAGTAATTCGACTGGTTATCTGCAGATAAACCTCCTAGCTTTATTTGTTCATCGGTTCAATACCCATTGGGGTATCACCATACTATATGTCCTCATATATGTTGGATTGATTTTGTTATGGGAATCATATATGTCACAATCAATCATCTTGGTGAAAGGAATGAGTACATGCGAACAATTAGTAAATGTCCAGCTGTGGAATAACAGAATTTATCGTCAAGGTTGTTCTAAGCTATGTGTCATACCCACTAAGTATTATTCCTCAAGCAAGTGGTTTGGAAGGATACCATTGCAGCAGGTTATCAATATTATGATAACCTGTTAAATATGTCTCTATGTAGCTAATAAATAAAGGCATTGCTACATACGTTGCTTGGTGAATTGGAGGAAGTGTCCAAAGCCCATCGATAGAAGTCCTCTATAGTATCCAGCTAGATTAATTTCTTCATTGATCTTAACGGATTTCCTTTCTTATCGATGAATGGATTACATTAAAATGTTCAAATGCTATGTCAAAAATTTCTTTCTATGTTATGGGATTTGACACCAAAGAAGCAACCTGATAAAACCCTATGCCGGGAATTCCGGCATGCTTTTCCATTGCTGCCAAAGTTGCATTTACAACCATGTCTACAGGTATCTATCATTTTGCATGATTCAACAAGAAATCATATATTTAAGGAGAATGAGAATCTCAAAATATTAAGAAATAGTTTTCTACATTGTGCTATCATTACTAACCATATTGAGCAGAGTTTCTGCATCGCCCAAGAAGCAAGATAGATGGCCTTTCCATAAAGTGTAATGATTGGATCAACCACTGTGCAAGTTGAATTTTCAATTTAAATTTAATAGTTATATAACATTGATAAACAATGAGAATGGAGAGATAATTTTACTGATCGGTGGCCTTCTATCCACCCAGGAAAAGGTTGACAGTATGTGCTTTCAATACTACTGGTATGAACAATGACTACTGGTAAATATTCCCTGCCATATTGGTAAGCCCGGTGGTGGGTGTTACGCTTTATCATGATGATATGTTTGGGTTGCAGCTTGTTGGAATAATGTAGAAATGATAGGTATATTAGTCTGGATTGAGTTGTTGTGTATTATCTTTTATTAGTTTCAGATCCACATCTTATGGATCTAGGTGTTGGTTTGTTATGGTAAGCTGCATCTATATATTAATCTGTTCACATTGATTAATTGAATTGGTTTGACCATTTCTATGTAAGCGAGCCATAGAGCTCTGCTCTCTGCCGTCTATAATTCTTAGTTGGTATCAGAGCTTGGTGATCCGTGAGTATAGTAAAGCAGTCGTGAGCCGTGAGTACGTGAAGGCTGATAACTCCCTCTTGGTAATCGCAGACAGAGAGAATCATTGTTGTCTGGAAGATCACACCAGCCGTGGAGATCACTGCGTGGAGAGCTGAAAGCTGGAGTGGAGCTGCTCCCGTGTATTATTACTTGTTGATTGTCTAAATATCGCTGCCTATTTTTATTTTTCATTGAATCACTGCCCTATTCTTCAATCAACCGCGCAGTCCCTCTGTTGTGAGTGTTGAAGACGTAGCAATTGGGAGAACTGGCGAGTGAAACAGCGATCCCTCCTTCTACCTAATGAGCTGCGATTTCACCAGCTATATTTGTTCTCCTTTCATGGAGCTGAACACTTGGAGAAGCTGCATGAAGAAGGAGCGATCTCTGTGAGAAGCTGATCGTCGTGGAGAAGCGTGGAGATCGCATGAAGGTTTGCAGCAGTAAAGATCTGCGTGGAGCTAAACAACGATCCCTCCTTTGCCGTTGAACGAGAATCTGTCTAGATTACGATTTCCATCAGTATTGAAAGAGATCACTACATGGAGAACTTAGAAGAAGAGCCTGATTAAAATTCTGAATCGTGAGTCAAAGTATTCCAGGCTGTAAATTTTTTTCTTCCACTATTTTGGACGGCGCGCGTGTTGAAGAAGAACAGAGCGCCCATGGTGCTACCTGGACGAAAAGGAAGAGCGTCGATGGCGCCTTCAACAGCAAACTTAGAGCACCGAACGGCGCCTATCAGCCAGAGAAAAACAGCGTCGTAGACCCCTCCCTTGCACCGATTTCCAACAGGCGCGAGCTACATAGGAGAAAGAGCGTCGATCTGTTTAAGGGTAATTTTCTATGAATTTTTTTTTCCCAGTTCATCTCGCATCTTTAGCAATGGCAAATCCACCCTTGGCTGACACTTACATCAATGAAGCTTCCAAGTTGAATGGTGAAAATTACGTCAATTGGAAATTTAAGCTTATGACCGTCCTTGAATCTGCTAATGAGTGGTCAATTGTGATCCGTGATGAGCGGAGGCCTGTAAGTGTCGTATTGCTTCTAGATTGGAATAAGCTGGAGCTGAAAGCAAAATTGACGCTAAGGATGTCTATTAAAGACAACATCATTCAGCATATCAGAAACTGTATGACATCCAAGGTGACATGGGACAAGCTAAAAGGCCTGTATCAGACAACTGATGCAAATCATGTTCTATTTCTCAAAACCAAATTGCTATCTATCAAGATGGAGGTTAATGAAGGGGTAAGCAAATTTATTTCTCACATTAAAGAACTCAGTAATAAATTGGGAGATATAGGTGAAGTTGTTGAAAGTTCTGATTTAGTAATAGTCACTCTAAAAGGCTTATTGCCAAACTACAAAGTGTTTATCTCAGCACTTGCAGCGAGAGAGAAACCCCCAAATTTTGAAGAACTTACAGGGATTCTAATCCAAGAAGAAGAAAGGATGAAGAACTATGGTCTGGATGCTGGAGGTTCAGACCTGTCACAGATGGCAAGAGGTAGATATTCACACAGAGGCAAACCATGGAATGGAGACAGAGGCAGATTTCATAAAAAACATAAAGATATGGCTCAAACTGATTCTGATAGAAATAATGTAGATGGTCATCATTAGGGAAAACCAAGACACCTCAATAGAAATCATTATCAGAAGAAATTTTATAGAAATAGAAACTACAATGGAAGTCACAATGAAAATTTTGCAAATACAAACACCTCTGATGATTTTTAAAATCTGAGATTATTTATTTTTGAAGATGCTCTGTCTGTTGAGACAGACGATGAGAATGCATGGTTCATAGACTCAGGTGCATCTGCACATATGTCTTGTAAGAGAGAATGGTTCGATGAATATAATGAGCAACATGATGGCATTCATATCTATTTAGGAGATAATAGGTCACACAAAGTGCAGGGTTATGGAATAATAAATGTGAAATTGTCTAATGGGAAATTGAGACAGATTCATAATGTCATGTATGTGCCTGGCATTAAGAAAAATTTAATATCTGTCTCAACCAGAACCGATAATGATCTGAAGGTAGAGTTTGGCAAGTACCAGTGCCATATCAAAGACATTTGAAACCACTTCAAGATTGTTGCTATAGGTTCAAGATGTGGAGGAATATACAAGTTGGATGTGAGCAAAGACAATCATCAGGCACTTGCATCCACTGTAATCACCACAGAGGAACTCTGGCATCAAAGGTATGGCCATATTAACCACCATGATCTTGTATTACTTCAAAAGAAATCTATGGTTGAGGGTCTTTCTGTAATAAATAATGAACATTCAGAATGTAGTGCATGTGCACTTGGCAAACAGCATCAAGATGAATTCCCAGTACATCAAAAAAAGAGGCAAACTAGTCTACTTGAACTAATTCATACAGACTTATGTGGATCTATGCAAACTAGATCCTTAGGAGGTGCATCATATTTTCTGACATTTATTAATGATAAATCCAGATACACATGGGTGTACTTCATAAGGAGGAAAGGAGATGTATTCGAATACTTCAAAGAGTTCAGGACCATGATTGAAAAGCAGACATAAAAATGCATTAAAATTCTCAAATCCGACAATGGAGGAGAATACGTGTCTGGAGCTTTCAAGAAATACTGTAAGGAGAATGGCATCCAACAACAGTTTACAGTATCGCACACTCCTCAGCAAAATGGGATAGCAGAGCGAAAGAACAGAACATTAGTTGAATGTGCACACAGCATGTTACAAGGTAAGCACATTTCGAATTGCTTTTGGGCAGAAGCAGTGAATACTGCTATATATTTGAAAAATATCAGTCCCACAAAGAAATTAGAATTTCAGATACCATTTGAGGTTTTCAATGGATATAAACCACAAGTTAAGCATCTACGAATCTTTGGTTGTAAAGCATTTTCCCACATACCAAAAGATGACAGGAGGAAACTAGATGCTAAATCACTTGAATGTGTCTTTGTTGGGTATTGCAATGATCACAAAGCTTATAAGTTGTTTCATCCTAGCACTCATAAATTAATTGCTCGTAGATATGTAGTGTTTCATAAACATACAGATACAAGTAACAAAACAAAACAATGGCATAACAATGGCATGACTAACAATGATGATTATGTCAAGTTAAATTCAATAGTTCAGGAACAGGAAGTGGAAGAGCCACAAGAGTGTTAAATTTTCATATGCTTAGCTAAGACATCAGTATTTCATTACATTTTCATAACAAAAGCATATAAACAGGATCACTCAAAGATAGACAAGCACAACCATACAAAAGGAACACCAATATTTATCCTGGGAAAACCCTAAAGGAAAAAACACAGCAAAAGCTTCCTCAATATAGATGCCCCAAAAAGATAAAAGATAAAACCAGTAAGGAGATCAAAGCCTGATCCTCCTCCTTCTCCAGCTACTTCTCTTCTCCACTAATGCACTACACAAGTGAGAATGTGTGTTACAAATGAGGAGCACCACACCTCTATTTATATTCATCCGTTCACTTTAATTAACTCATCCGACATGTAGGCTCGAGTTAATAATGTAGGCTCGAGTTACACATGTAGGCTCAAGTAACCACACTGGGGTGCTAATGACCCACCTTTACAATTAGAGGGGACTACCTCATGACTCTTATTAGTTCTTCCGATTAGAAGCATCGAGGTACAAAGATAATACAAGTGGTTCTCCCGGTAGGACCATCAGGGACCACAAAAGATACATATAGAATATTCTTTGAAGTTACAATATTTCAATAAAGAGAAGCAAGAAGAGCAGAATAGCAGAAGCAGCAGTGAAAGAAATAGAAGCAGCAGTGAAAGTAGCAGAAACAACGGTGAAAGTAGCAGAAGCAGCATGAGCAGAATGAGTACTTCTACAAGTTCAGAGGAAGACACAGCAGAAAGCAGAAGGATTATGGATGGAACCCCTGCAGGTAATTTAATGCTAAGAAGGTCAACAAGACAGACTCGTCCCCCTCCAAGGTACAATGACTATGCTCTAATTTCTAATTTAATGAATATTAGTGAACCAATGAATTACAAACAAGCCAAAGATAAAGTAGAATGGGTTGAAGCAATGAATGAAAAATATAACTCAATTATGAAAAATCAGACTTGGGAATTAACTGAGTTACCAGAGAATAAGACACCCATAGGCTGTAAATGGTTGTTTAAATATAAGCTTAAATCAGATGGTAGCATAGAAAGGTTTAAAGCAAGACTAGTAGCAAAAGGCTATGCAAAAAAGGAGGGAATTGACTTTGAAGATTCTTTTTCACCAGTAGCAAAACTAAACACAATTAGAGTTCTAGTTGCATTAGCCACAGCGCATAAATGGAAAATCCATCAACTAGATGTAAAATCTGCTTTCTTAAATGGTGACTTAAGAGAAGAAGTCTACTTGGTCCAGCCTGAATGCTTTGTACAAAAAGGACAGGAACATCTTGTATGTAAACTAAAGAAAGCTATCTATGGATTAAAATAGGCTCCTAGGTCATGGTACATAAAGATTGGTACCTTCTTTAATCAGAAAGGTTTAGTTAAAAGCAAAAGTAATCCTAACCTTTATATGAAGAAAGATAAGGAAGGAAATATTTGTTTGATATCTTTATATGTAGATGATCTTATCATTACAAGAAATGCATCTAAGTTGATTACATAAATCAAAAATCAACTGTCACAAGAGTTTGAAATGAAAGACCTTCGAGAACTACACTACTGTTTGGGACTTGAAGTTTGGAGAGAATCTGGCAAAACAATGGTCACTCAAAGTAAGTATGTGAGGGAAATATTGAATAGATTCAACATGAGTGATTGCAAAGTATCAGCAATTCTTTTAGAACAGAATGTGAAGTTATGCAGTCAAGATGGATCAAAGGATGCAAATGGTACGTTGTATCGACAGTTGGTGGAAAGACTAAATTATCTCACTACCACAAGGCTAGATATATCTTATGCAGTCAGCATTTTGAGCCAGTTTATGGCTAAACCAAATGACAACCATTAGATAGCAGCAAAGAAAGTCCTTAGATATCTGAAAGGGACAATGAACTTTGGTCTTTTATACATTGATAAGTTTGATGTTCAATTGGCAGGTTTTTCTGATTCTGATTGGGCAGGAAATCCAGATAACAGAAGATCTACTACAGGATATGCATTCAACATTGGATCCGAAGTCGTATCATGGAGCAGCAAGAAACAACCAACTGTTTCTCTATCATCCACAGGAAGCAAAGTACAAAGGCATGTCTAGTGCAACATGTGAAGCTGTCTGGTTGAGGAGGATTATTGAAAACATTGGAGAAAAAAAAACAGAACCCACAAAAGTACATTGTGATAATCAAAGTGCAATCAAACTTGCACAGAATCCAGTTTACCATGCAAAGACAAAACACATTGAGCTGCAACATCATTTTATCACAGAAAAAATAGAGTCTAAGGAAATTGAACTTATTTATTGTAACACAAGTGATAATGTCGCAGACATATTTACCAAACTTGTTGGCAAAATTCACTTTGAGATCCTTAGGCAGAAGTTAGGTGTTGTAGACAATCCATTTCTACATTAAAGGGGTATGTTGGAATAATGTAGAAATGATAGATGTATTAGTATGGATTGAGTTGTTGTGTATTATTCTTTATTAGTTTCAGATCCACATCTTATGGATCTAGGTGTTGGTTTGTTATGGTAAGTTGCATCTATATATTGTAATCTATTCATATTGATTAATTGAATTGGTTTGACCATTCTTGTTTCACCGGGACATAGCACACATTTTGTTTTCTTGGTTGACGTACTTGGCTGGATGATGGAACGAGGCGCTTTAAACATTCTATTTAGGCAAGTGATTTCACAAAAATGCCTCTGAAACTAATTGTGGGGTACCTCGGGCAAGTCCCTCGGGGTCCTCATTCAATATTGGATCTATATCAAATTTGTTTTTATGAGGTCCAAATAAAGATCTCATGAGGAGTGGCTCCAAGAAAATCAAGCATTTACTGCCCAGGTCAAGTAAGTGATTTTAACTTCAGTATGATGAAATAATAAGCGGATGACCACCACGAGTATGATGAATATGAGGATGTAGATATCGTTTGTCAGATGGTATGCTGAAAACGTTTTGGTTGATGGCTTATACAGATGGCCACCACCACCAGATGAGTATAATGATCTAGAGATCACTTCTCGGATAAAACACCGAAAACGTTTTTGTTGATCTGTCTCATATAGTCGTACACCTGAATTATAGATGTCACCAATTCAAAAAGTGTTAATTATAGATGTCACCAATTCAAAAAGTGTTAGAAAGCATACAACGGCGTTCACGTTGATATTATTTTCGAGGTTTGTAATCCGACTGAAACTTAAATTGTTTAGGAGTGGAAAAGTTATGAAAAAAAACATTAACTGAAATGAAGCAAATAAGTAAACAAGATGTGCAGAACAAGACAATGCAGAATACGATGATAAGCAAAAATAGAATGTAAAAGAGAAAGAGATTTCCCTGGACTATCGACTCCCTCATTCACGAGTTTGAAATATTTTTAGAGACATTAATTTGTTTAAACTTCATGTTCACATTATACGTTTGTCAAATAATTGAATACAATCGAACTATATTGGATTCTAACCATATAAAACGAGAATGCTCATTATTATGTATATACATATCATTCTGCAGGTTATCTTAGCGCACGGATACTTCTCCAATATGTTTATAACTCTCCAAGCGGGGTGTGGGGTTCAGCGATGGTTTCCACGGAATCTGTGGAGTGGTACCTTGAATTGAGGGAGGCACCACTACATTTTCCATCACAATGTTGACATTATTGACTGAAAGACCTTTTAGCCACAGTCAAACTAAAAGGATTAGTAAAATAATATTGACTAATATTTTCCAGAATAAAAAAGGAGTACGAATCGCGGTCGGAAAACGAAAACAGAGAGTAGGGAAACAACGGTGTTGAAATGGAAATATTTAGTAAAATTGTTCTTTGGGTGGGTGATAACAAAATAAGATCTTGGTAAGTTTTATATATTGTGAAATAATATTTCTAGGAATTTTCTTCAATTTTAAATCGATTTAAACTATTGAAACTCCAATTCAATATCCCACTATTACACCAAAAAGATGTCCCACTCTAGTTATAGGCATGTGGTGGACTGTGGATGATATGGATTGAAATTATGTACACTTTTCCATAGTAGGTTGGATTTTCTCTTACTTGTAAATTGGGACCTAGCTGTGCCATCGTGTCCAGAGTTGTAGCTTTTCTCTTTTCTCTTCTGTGTTTATTTGTCACCTAGTTCAAATCCACCCCTAAATCGACAAAACCTTGCACTCCAATTAAACGGTCCTGAACATTGTTCCTTTGATGAGAGACTTCAAGATCTGTGTTGGGCGATTATGAGAGACTCCAAGATAAGTGTTGGATGATTTGTCCCATCTCGGACGCATGTCACAACCACATATTGGTTTGACATCATCTTCTTTCTGTCAGGACTTGTTCTATAATTTGTGTGAGTGGTGAGTGGTGAGTTGAGTTGGAAGGGTTGTAGGCTGTAGTAACTTTGAGGATTTCAGTTCTATGACCTGTTGGTAGGACCATTATTATGTCCTTTTGAGTTTGCCAAGTGGTTGTAGTTTACTTTCCTTGATGGTTTCAAGATTTATCTTGTTCAAGAATTTAGTCATGATGCATAAAATCTCATCTAGTTACCGAAATATAAGTAGCCGAATAAAAGTAAACAACACCAGATCTTCTATGCAAGGAAATAACATGTTCAAGTAACCAAAGTCAGGAAAAAAGCAGGTCCGATGCATAAAATCTCATCTAGTTACCGAAATATAAGTAGCCGAATAAAAGTAAACAACACCAGATCTTCTATGCAAGGAAATAACATGTTCAAGTAACCAAAGTCAGGAAAAAAGCAGGTCCTTATACATAAAGACGGGTAAATACTCGAATAAGTAAGCAATAAAATAGGCCTTGGAAGCCCAACATTCTCTATTAAGTGGAATGTAGATATTGTTGGGCTTATCATATAATGTTCTTCTCGTCTTTTAGCTTTACTATCTTCTAACCAACTATTTGTTTATAATGTTTTTTCTTCTTCTAATAATGCAAAGTTATTCTAGATTTTCAAAGTCTAAATTCTAAGAGAACGGTAATCTTTGGGAAGCTTCCCAACCCCTTGGTAAGCTTGTTACCCTATAATATTTCTATTAAATGTCAATATACATGTTATTCCATTGCTTCAATGAATTCAGTTCTAGTTAAAAGATTTCATTAAATTTATTGGTTTTCAGTTTTTTCTGTGTATGCCAAGCGTTACAAACTGACCTAAATCTCTAATAGTAGAGTTACAGTTGGTTTTGATTTTTTCTTCATTTTTAAATCAGTAATGCTGATAAGATGTGGACAATCTGTCTCTAGGTTGAGAAGGCCATGGAAACTAGGTCTAAAAAATTAATGAAAGCCATCCATGGAAACGAGGTCTAAAAAATTAGTGGAAGAGCCTTTAAATAGTTTATAAAAGCTAAGATTTGCTATTAATTTCAATACAGTGTTATTCTTTATACAAGGTATTAACCTTAATCAGTTTTCTGTAATTTTGATATGTATAATCTGTATTAAGAAAAATTCTACTAAGAATGCACTAATTACTACAGTGCCTTTGTTGCTTCTGTTGTTTTATATTGTTATTTGTTGTTTTATTATTAGTTTTATCTAATTTTGGTTTATAATCAAAAAAAATTGTAAAAATACATAATAGACTTCACATGAAGGGCACTTTTAGAGAGAAAATCGTCACAAATATTTGTATTGATGGGTAAGGTTGCCCGTCAAATTTAACCCCTGCTGCCATTAACCATTGTCATCTCATCCATTTCCTTGGTGAACACGTACGTATTCTGCCATCAGTATGCTCCATGTAAAAGAAACAATTTTCACGAATAATGTATTTGAAATTACTATAAACTTGTGTGACAAGGATAATATCGATGGGATATGTACTTTCTATTGGCGATAATGAGCATTAATAGAAATCTTAATTTCACCTTTCCATGCCCAAATATTTCATCCTTCGACCAATTTTTATTTGAGAAACTGGTATGTTGTGTAGAGCTTTGTTTGTTAAACAAAATTCATCTTGGACGTTTAAAAGTGTCCTAGACTCTGGTATTTCCTTGGTTGTACCATGCCCCGTTTGAAAAGGCTCCTCTAGTGCTAGACTTTCTCTTTTCCCATTGACATAAGTTGGACGGAAATCAACCACAAGAGATAAGCAAAAGCTAAAGTTGAAAGATTCATGGAGCAAAGATATTCAGACCGATCCATGAGTTACCTGTAGAGATTTGCATGAAAAGTTGGACCTTCTTGCAGCATTTTCTCCAAACTCCAAAAGGTGATAAATTGATCTTGTGTTGGTTTCGAGAGCTACGGCGTACCTGGAACATAGCAAGATCCTCATTATATTCTTTGCAAATGCATCAAAATACTAGTATATCGAATCACAAAATCAATGTCATGAGCGAATTTACCATTAAACTTGACTACCACAGCCACAAGTAAAGTGCTTGTAGTAAAGTGGTTGTTGGATGTTATAAGCACAATCAATCTGTTTTGTGGAGATAGTCAGTTAAATAAAGGTTAAAATATATAATTTTATATCTATAATTCATACCATTGTTAAAGTTAATATAAACAAAAAAAACTAATATTATTTAATAAACAAAACAAAAAATACTTAAATGAAAAAACAAATTACAAATTGATACAGATTTGATTTCTTTAACCACCTTTGAAGAAAACTTATTTAATAAAACAAAACTAAAATAATCATATTATAAACTTGTTACACTTGATTTAATCTTTTGTTACACTTGATTTAATCTTTTAATCTTGTTGATCCCACTGATCCCATCAATAAAGTCCAAAATCTGAATATCTAAATGGCTATCGACATACTAAAATATTCAATATCAAACTTTATATGTTAGTTGTTATAAGTAAATACTATTACAATTTCGCTTTTGTGATTGCTTAAGTGTATTATATATATAAACTAAAAAATTGACATCTAGTTTGATAAAACCATATTTGGAAAGAAACATTTGATCAAACGTTGTGGTGGTTGTTGAGCTGATAATGATGTCTACTTCCTTTCCGAGGATATCAGCAATATCTGTGTCTATTCCAAGATTATGTTGTATAATATCGCCAACTACAAGAACCAGTCTTTCCAACATGAATTTATGGAATTCCATAACATGAATTTCACGCAACTCCTTGAATAAGTCGGTGTTCATGACCTAATTAAGATTCACACACATTAAAAAGTGATCAGAGCCTCGCATTAATCTATAGTTTCTAATTGCATTATCGAAATTGTCTAAATAGATCGCTATGTGCAATAGATCGGGATATCAGCTCTTAACATGGAAATTAACTATCACAATTGGTTAATCTCAGTTAGAAGAGAAAACTCATCTTACTTCATTCGTCAATCTCTTTAATGCAGATGTGGAATCATTCGCCCTGATTATCAAAAACAGCTTTCCCACGTCTGGTTGCATCCTTAATGTTTTTTCTATCAGCACTGCATGTATGAAAAACAGTCGGTGATCATTGGGTCAACAAACTTAAGAACTACTAGATATATAATAAAGAAGAAGTAATAACGCAGTAAATAAATTAATCGTATACCTTTTTCCAAAGATCCAGTGGCACCTGTAATGAGAAAGTTCTTCTTCCTCACAAAATATATGATTCCAAGACCCTTGCTTGCAGTTAGAGCAAGGCTCTCAACCTTTGTCATAATACTACTTGTGTCCACTGACAGTAAAGTAGCAGCTTCATGTTTTGATGTCATCAGCGGTAACTGGTTTGAAGATGGTCTTAATTGGTAGCAGAATCGATTGGATGTTGTTGGTCTCTTACCTCCCCGATATCCTTTCCTTATAACTCCATAGCTGGACAGCATGGTGCTCGTGAATAGGACCAACGCGTCTGATCTTTTATCGAAATATCCATCACAGGAAAATTCCAGAGCAAGCTTCACAAATAATGTGACAAACAACAGATCAAACAATAAGCTCTTGTTTTCACCACAGAACGATATTAGCGAGACATAGTTTCACAAATAATGTGACAAACAACAGATCAAACAATAAGCTCTTGTTTTCACCACTGAAAGATATGCCTTTATATAGTGGTTTAGGGCACATCACCTCGAACCTTCAAAGGCCAGTTCAGTATGTGGGTACAAGATTTTTCTCCAACTGCTCGGTGGTGCAAGCTCTTAGTTATCTAATATTTATTTGAGTTTTTGGACATAGTTTTCGTGTGCACTACATTTTAGTTTTTATATAATTTCACAAATTTTAATAGGTCTAATTCCATAGACTTTACTCTTCAAAAGAAATTCAAAAAATATGATTACTCCTCTATCTTTAATGGATGAGGGGGAGTAGCGGGTTCATAGTCTAGATAAATTCAAAATTCCAGAATCCTATCCGGCTATTAAACGCTTGGACCCTCTGCTAAAGGGGAAATCCATCCTCTCGGCAACTAAATTGACCCATCCATGCATTTGTACTATCCAGGAATCAGGGGAGCTATGATAACTCCTCGACTTCTCGACCAATCAGTCGTGTCCAATATTAAGTGCATGCTGTGTAGAAGAGTCAAACTGGTAATTCTGATATGTCCAGTGTCTCATCAGTTTTGGCTTGGCTATGTAGATTCAACAGTTAAATGAGAAATGATCGTTGCTAACGATTAGAACTAAAAGATACCAATGTTTCCATACTTTCCAACTCTCTACGATTTTCCACTTAGACGCATGCGCGGCCTCGGATAGATTGAAAACTCCATCCTCCCATTAAAACTACTCACTCAACTTCCAAAGAATGTGTTCGTTAACTTGACTTCTTGTAGATTTCACGGAGTTTAAGGATCTCTGTTCCCTTCCTATTTTAGTTAGAAACATTATTAATGTTTTGATTGTTGGAAATATTAATCACTGGCAGATCCGTATCTCTGACTTTCAGTAAACTCTGTCAGAGTCTGTATCAGTCAAGCTCTTGTTGGTCAGTCTCACAAGAAGAAAGAGTCAACAATTCGGCAATGTAAACCACTCGAATTTATTTCTGAAGCTAAGTTGTTAGGTAGATAGTTATTACAGTCTTTAATGAAGAGTCAGTCGACTCATGTAGAAGCAATTTTCAGGTTGCCTATAAATAGAAGAACCAAATTGTAAATTAAGTTAGTTACAAGACACAATAGAGAGACAGAGGAACTCAAGGTGAGAAAAGAGAAATCAAAGCTCAAGCTTCTGTGTATGTGATTCACTCGAAGAGCCAAAGCTCTGTAAAAGGAAAGGATCAGTCGATGAGCCGACAAGTCTAGACAGACAAGTTTGTAATACCTTTGTTGAGCCGAAGCTTTGTAAAAGGATCACTCGGTGAGCCGACAAGTCTAGACAGACAAGTTTGTAATACCTTTGTTGAGCCGAAGCTTTGTAAAAGGATCACTCGGTGAGCCGACAAGTCTGGACAGACAAGTTTGTAATACCTTTGTTATTCCCGCATATTTATATATATGAAATAGTTTATGGTTGAATGCATGTTTATTTGGCCACACAAAATTTCCAGATTGACTTGTGTAAATGTTGTTTACATTTATCAGTTAAGTGAAAGATCAAAGAACCCATAAATTTCTCACCGCATGAAAGTTCCAGGTTTTACGGCCCATTGGTCGACTGAAGTCTTCCTACACATTTGGGCATATGTTTTTTATAAGTTATTTGGATTTGTTAATGAGTCCATTTTACTTCATCTTACTCATAGGTGAAAAGCATTTGTAATTTCTTAAGTCTCTTAAACTAAGAAAAATACTCTGTAGATTTCGACTAAAGTAAACCGACAAGGTCGCTTGAGTAAGCCGACTTGAGAAGTCGAAGAAGTAAGCAGACTTGAGAGGTCGAAGAGGTCAGCAGTAGAACCGACCAGTAAGTAAATCAGTGCAGTCGAAAGTCCGACCAAAGTTAATAGACTTGTCTAGTCGGGAGATAGACAATAGACAAGTTTCACCCGACTAGTGGGAAAAAGAAAAAGAGGTTGACGTGAAAAGTGAAAATTAAATTTTAATATTAACTGAGCAGTAAACTCAAGTTTAGCTGGCTTGGTTTTAGCTAAGTGGTATCAGAGCAAGGTTTATATCATAGCAAGATTTAGGAAAGAAATCTTGTCTTAAAAGGTGGAAATTTAATTTTATAAGGAAAGTTAATTAAAAAATTAAAAATGGCTTCCACTTCTGGTTGATTGCAAACTCCAATTTTTATAGGAAAGAATTATGAATATTGGTCTTTGAAAATGAAGGCTTTATTCAGAGGTCAAGATGTCTGGAAGATAGTCCAACATGGTTATGCAGAACCAGCAGACATGACAGCATATAACAAATTCACACAAGCTGAGAAAGATGTCTTGAGGGAACAGAGGAAGAAAGATGGAAAAGCTTTGTTCTACATACATCAAGCTATGCAAGAAAGCATACTCCCAAGAGTAGCAGTAAAAACTAATGCTAAGCAAGCATGGGATACATTGGAGACTGGCTATCAAGGTTTAGATAAGGTAAGGACATCCAAGCTGTAGATTCTGAGAAGAGATTTTGAATCTCTGTCCATGAAAGATTCAGAGAATGTAGACACATTCTACACCAAAGTTGTTGATTTGATAAACCAACTGAAATCTCATGGAGAAGTCATAGAAGACCAGAGGGTTGTTGAAAAAATTATCAGAAGTCTTCCCCCAAGATTTGAAAACTTGGTTGTGACCTTGGAAGAACACACAAACATGTCGACATTTACCATTAATGAGCTGCAAGCTTCACTCATCAATCATGAACACGGACTCAGCAGAACATAAACATCGTTGGAAGGTGCATTTACAGCACAGTCATCCATAAGCCGTGGTAGAGGCAGGGGGGGAAACAACTTCAGAGGCAGAGGAAGAATTTCTTCAAGAGGAGGATGAGGCAAAAGTCCTGTAAATGTCAGTGGTAGAGGAGATAATTAAAACCCAATTCATCGAAGTGGCCAGAGGTTTGATAAATCAAAAATCCAATGTCATTACTGTAAGAAATTTGGTCATTATGCATATGAATGCAGGAAAAAACAATATGGCCAAGGAAGGCAAAGCCCAAGTCAGTCGACCAGCACCAACACTTCGACAAGTACAATGTTAATGGCATCGACATCTCCACTTGAATGCAATGTTGTTCAAGAAAGTCCACATGACATATGGTACTTAATTCAGGATGCAACAACCACATGACTGGTAATTTAAATTTGTTTTCCAGTCTAGACAATTCAGTTAAAACTGATGTTACACCTGGAAACAATGTCCAAGTTTTAGGAAAGGCACTGTTGATATTCTAACCAAACAGGGGGAGAGTAAGTATATCCCTAATGTCTATCATGTCAAAGGTCTGAAACATAATTTGTTAAGCATTGGACAACTGATACAAAAAGGCTACAAAGTCTATATGGAAGATGATCACTATGTGATCAAAGACAAGCGTCCAAGCGACCAACTGATAGCAAAAGTGCCAATGATAAGCAACCGCTTGTTTCCATTGAGGATAGTTCCCGACATGAAAGGGAAGACAAAGACAAGAGCTGCATTCAAGGCAGAAAGTGAAGAAACAATCGAGCTCCTCGACAAGAAAGAAAATGGCAGCGCTAATTTGCAAGCTGCATCTCAGATAGAAGTTCAGGATGAATCCTGGTTGTGGCATTTCAGATTTGGACATCTGAATTTTGGTGGGCTGAAGTTACTGCACACAAAGAATATGGTGAAGGGATTACCATTGATCGACAGACCAGAGAGGGTTTGTGAAGGCTGCATTTTTGGCAAGCAGCACAGAGAGACGTTTCCAGTCAAAAAGTATTACAGAGCACGCACACCACTTGAAATTGTGCACTATGATATTTGTGGTCCAATGAAGACATCATCCATTGGTGGCTGCAAGTATTTTCTAACTTATATTGATGACTACTCAAGAAAAACATGGGTATATTTTTTGAAACATAAATCTGATGCATTTAGTTATTTTCAGCAGTTCAAGGCACTCGTGGAAAACCAGAGTGGACATTGTATCAAGATCTTAAGGACCGACAGAGGAAGTGAATATGTTTCAAATGAATTTCTAAAGTTTTGCAAGACCCATGGCATACAGAAACAATTCACTGCATGGTATACACCTCAGCAAAACGGTATTGCCGAAAGAAAGAACAAAACCATCATGGAGATGGCATGTAGCATGTTGGCAGCCAAGCATTTGCCAAATGAGTATTGGGGTGAAACAGTCGCAACTGCCGTATACATTATGAATCGTTGTCTGACAAAGAGTGTGAAGAACAAAGTTATCCAAGAAGCATGGATAGGTATGAATCATAGTGTTACTCATTTAAAAGTTTTTGGTTGTGTTGCATATGCTCATGTTTCAGATGAGGTGAGAAGAAAGCTAGACAAGAAGGGATAGAAATGTATTTTTGTCGGTTATTCTGAAGACACAAAAGCATACAAGTTGTATGATCATGTCTCAAGGAAAGTGATAATCAGACGAGATGTTCAATTTGTCGAGAATGAATCATGGGATGGAACCGTCGACATAAATGTTAAGATTATGTCGAATGTCGATAGTGATGATATGGAAGAGGAAGTGGTTCAAACACCACATGTAAGTCAATCGGTCGCAGCACCGTCGACTCCCATGACACCACGACATGGTTCAGCACAAGGACCATTTACACAAGTAGTAGCTCAAGTTACACTGACAAGTACACCAAGAGGACAGCAGACTCCATCAAGCATTTCGTCTAGGTCGACATCAACAAAACCGGTGAAGACAAAAAGTTTGCGGGAGATATATGAAGTTGGTACACCAAATTCATTCTCTCTCTTTGCATTATTTTCCCCTATATATGATCCACTAACATTTGAAGAAGAAGTATGGGCACAAGCCATGGATGAAGAAATAGAATGCATTGAGAAGAACAAGACATGGGAACTGGTTGATGTACCAAAAGACAAAGATGTAATTAGTGTCAAATGGATTTACAAGACAAATCAAGATGCTGATGGGAATGTGCAAAATCACAAGGCAAGAATGGTAGCAAGAGGGTTCACACAGCAACCCAGCATAGACTTCAATGAAACGTTTGCACCTGTTGCACGCATGGATACAGTCAGAACAGTTTTGGCCATTGTTGCACAAAACAAATGGCATGTTCATCAAATAGATGTCAAGTCGGCATTCTTAAATGGCTATCTAGAAGAGGAAGCATATGTGGAACAGCCACAAGGGTATGAAGTTCTAGGTCAAGAACATAAAGTGTACAGATTGAAAAAGGCACTCTATGGTTTGAAACAAGCTCCTAGAGCTTGGTACACTCGGATTGATTCCTATCTCACTGAAAATGGATTTCACAGAAGTGAAAGTGAACTGACATTGTACGCCAAAGTGAATGAGCAAGGTAAGATGTTAATTGTCTGCTTGTATGTAGATGATTTAATATTTACTGGTGATTTTGGCATAACAGATTTTAAAGCAGTCATGGAAAGTGAATTTGAAATGACTGATCTGGGGCTTATGAAGTTCTTTCTGGGCATTGAAGTTCAACAATCTGAAAGTGGTATTTTTATATCACAGACAAAGGATGCAAGTGAAGTTTTAAAGAGATTTAACATGTCTAATTGCAATACAGCCCCAACACCAGTAATAACATGTTTAAAATTGAGCAAGGATGATGAAGAATCAACTGTCGATCTTACGTTGTTCAAAAGGCTTGTTGGTAGCCTTATGTATTTGACAGCGACAAGACCAGACATTATGTATGGAGTAAGTCTGATCTCAATGTTCATGGAGTCACCAAAAGACTCACATTGGCAAGCAGGTAAAATAATTCTGAGGTATGTAAGTGGCACAAAAGACCTTGGTATTATGTATTCAACCTCAAAAAAATTAAACTCATTGGCTACATTGACAGTGACAATGGAGGCAACATAGATGACAGGAAAAGCACATTTGGGTACACATTTCATTTTGGTACAGGTGTTGTTTCATGGGCTTCAAAGAAACAGCCCATAGTAACTTTATCTTCAGCTGAAGCAGAGTATGTTGCAGCGACAAGTGCGGCATGTCAAGCTGCCTGGATGAGGAGAGTGTTAAAAGACTTGTCACAGAACCATCAAGAACTGACAACCATCTTCTGCGAGAGAAATTCAACCATAGCATTATCCAAGAATCATGTGTTTCACAAGAGAACCAAGCACATCGACACAAGGTTTCATTTCATAAGAGAGTTGGTGAACAACAAGGAAATTTGTTTGAAATTTTGCAGGCCTGAAGATCAACTTGCAGACATCTTTACAAAACCATTGGAAAATGAAACATGTCCCAGTATCTACGTAGTTATCTTGGAATGACAAGTTCTGCATGGTAAACTCTGTCATAAACAAAGCATGTCTAAGCTTTGAAACATTTTGTAAATTTTGTTTAAAAAAAAACCCCATCTGCTCATAATTAAGGGGGAGTGTTGGAAATATTAATCACTCGCAGATCCGTACCTGACTCTCAGTCGACTCTGTCAAAGTCTGTATCAGTCAAGATCTTGTCGGTCAGTATGACAAGAAGGAAGAGTCCACGATTCGGCAATGTAAACCAGTCGAATTTATTTCTGAAGCTAAGTTGTTAGGTAGATAGTTATTACAGTCTTTAATGAAGAGTCAATCGACACATGTAGAAGCAATTTTCAGGTTGCCTATAAATAGAAGAAGCAAATTGTAAATTAAGTTAGTCACAAGACACAATAGAGAGACAGAGGAACTCAGGGTGAGAAAAGAGAAGTCGAAGCTCAAGCTTCTGTGTATGTGATTCAGTCGAAGAGCCGAAGCTCTGTAAAAGGACTAGTCGATGAGCCGACAAGTCTAGACCGACAAGTCTGGACAGACAAGTTTGTAATACCTTTGTTATTTCCGCATAGTTATATATATGAAATAGTTTATTGTTGAATGCATGTTTATTTGGCTGCACAATATTTCCGGATTTACTTGTGTAAATGTTGTTTACATTTACCAATTAAGTGAAAGATCAAAGAACCCATAAATTTCTCACCATGTGAAAGTTCCAGCTTTTACGACACATTGGTCGACTCAAGTCTTCCTACATATTTGGGCATATGTTTTTTATAAGTTATTTGGATTTGTTAATGAGTCCATTTTACTTCATCTTACTCACAGGTGAAAAGCATTTGTAATTTCTTAAGTCTCTTAGACTAAGAAAAATACTCTGTAGATTTCGACCAAAGTGAACCAACAAGGTCGAAGAGGTCAGTCGACTTGAGAGGTCGAAGAGGTTAGCCGACTTGAGAGGTTGAAGAGGTGAGCCGACTTAGAGGTCGAAGTCAGCCGACTTCGAAGTGACAAGTGGTCGAGGTAAAATCAGTTGGTAGAACCGACAAGTAAGTTGAAGTAAATCAGTCGAGTCGAAAGTCCAACCAAAGTTGATAGACTTGTCTAGTTGGGAGATAGACAAGTTTCACCCGACTAGTGGGAAAAAGAAAAAGAGGTCGACGTGAAAAGTGAAAATTAAATTTTAATATTAACTGAGTGGTAAACTCAAGTTTTGTCGGCTTGGTTTTGGCTAACATCGATTAAATATAATATCCTAGAAACATTATTAAAAATAAATCTAAAATTAAATTTTGATCTAAAATAAAACAAACAACTAAAATTTGGTGATGGGTTGTTGAACTCCTTTTGCAGTGATCTCAGGCATTTCACTCTCCTCCTAGTTGAATTGGCACGCAAGCTTCCATTTGTTCCAGCGATGTGAGATTCAATCTTCACCGTGTTTGCATAATCTAATGTGATCTTGCAATCTTGTTGCACATGAATTTAGTAAAATAATAGTTACCTTTGCTTTCTACAATCTACAATCTTGTTGAATGAAGATTTCATTCAGCAATATCTGTGATATAAAAATGGGGTTACTCTAATTCTACAAAAGATCAAAGGAAAATATGAAAATGGGGTTACTCTAATTCTACAAAAGATCAAAGGAAAATAAGAAAAAATGGAAAATATGAGGCTAATGAATTAGAAAGTGATTTGATAAAACAAAATATGTGCACTAAATTTCGTGGCAAATTGTTTTATTCGGAATGAATTCCTCCTGTGAATATGTCTTCAATAGTCTTTGAGGTTTCTTAAGTTGACACACTTGTGGGGGATATGGCACGAGTTAATGATGCATAGTTAGGGACTAGTGATCAACGATACATTACAAGATATCCTTTATTAAATACAATGGTGTTTAAATATTTCCTTTTAACTATCACCGCTAGCTCTTCCTTCCTCTTTTGTTTTTAATGATGATGTGGCATTCTAAATATTAGCAAGCACTTCCAATGGCTAAACAGATCGAATCCCTGCAAAACGATAACCAAGAAGTATTAATAATATCTTTTGAAAGCATCAAATAATAATATTATATTATAAACAAGGCATTCACAAAGTTTAACAGCAATTTTAAACTCAAAATTCATGAAAAACATTTATTTGTACAAAAGTTTGAATAGGAGTAGCACTCCACTATCCTATCGACCTTTATTTAATCCATCCATGCAACACTTTTAGGAAAATGATACATAGAGTCGATAAAATATATACTTTATTAACTCAAATGTATTAAACCTTTACAATGACAAAGGTAGGTGAATTTCTTGAATTTTTTTAATATATTAATAATAACCTTATATATGATTCTATAATATTAAAAGAAAAATAAAAACAAATAAATTAAAAAATTATTTACAATATTTTATTACACATTCTTGTTATTAAACATTTAGTTTATGTATTCATTTTAAATATTCATTAACCAATGAGTTGTATTAATATTCGGTACTTTGGAATTATGTGTCTTTTAGCTTGTAGAATATCATAATTAAGAATTTGTGCTAGACGCAACTATTAACACAATAGTACATGTGAAGAGTATTGTTTTTTTGGTAAAAATATGTTTATTGCATGATGTAATTTTATTATTTGTAGATTTTAGGCAAAATTTGAGGAAGTATATTAATAAACTTTAAAAACATATCCTAACTTTGCCCAAAAGTATAAAACTTTGAAAGTATTTATTTTTATTCATATTATTAACAGTTTTGTGTTTTGCTTTGCACTAAAGATAGAGAGATAAAATTATCCTCATTAAGCCCAAAAAACTATGTTACCAACCATCAAGATCGAATATCCAATTGACTCAAACTCTTTAGAAACGCCAAATCATAATCTCATGAAAGTCAAGCTACAAAATTAATAAGTAAAAGAAGAGCATCAAACCAAGCAAACCAATCAAGAGCAATTGAAAAGAAAAAGTTGCAAATCTTGAGATTGGGAGCCTTTTAAAACTTATTAGAAATTTGGAGGGGGGTTGTTTGGGTGCCAACACGGTGATATTTTATTCCACCATCCCCATGGAGTCCACAACGTGGAATCCATTAATGTTTAGATAGACTCAATATAGCTTGAGATACTTATTGTATATATAACTCTTTATTTGGAACGTTAAGTAGGTTGAGTATGAATATATTATGCATATGAATGAATTGTTAATGTGCCATGCTCTATGCTAAGAGATTTGATTATATGTTAAAATAAGTATTCATTGGTAGATGGTGTTTACAACTTGTAATTAAAGGGAAATGATACCATTGATCTGTATCTAATCTCGCAGTGTTTCGTACCAATCTCCATAGTGGAGTGTTTCGCACTCGTAAATTGATAACTTCAAATAAGAAGCACCATTGATATTGTGATTTCTAACTTCAAATGTCTTATTAATCTTTCAACATCTTCAAAAAGTGTTTCATATTTCATTAATAGAAAAATAATAAATAAATGAGTATAAAGGATTAGATTTTAAAGATAAATAAAAATATTTAAGTGGGGCTTTGAGTGTGTGTGTGTGTGTGTGTGTGTGTGTATATATATATATATATATATATATATATATATATATATATGCTAATTTTATAGTTTGCTATTTTTTTAAAATCAATTTTATATATAGTTTTTTTTATGTAAGTCAATTTTATAGTTTATGTTTTTTTAATGCAAGTAAATTTTATAGTTTTCTTTTTGTATATTATGTTTTCTTATATGTATGTCAATTTAATGGTTTGTGTTTATATTTTTAAAGTAAGTCAATCTCATAGTTTATGTTTTTTTTAAATGTAAGTCAATTTTATATTTTTTATGTTTTGATTGGTTTATTAAAAGTCAATTTTATGTTTTTTATGTTTTGATTGGTTCAATAAAATTTTCTATGTTTTGGTTGGTTAAATAAAAGTTCAAATTTATACATTACAAATACAATCCTATGTATTACAATCTTCCTCTATATCTGCATAAAAGGGGTCCAAATGATCCATGGCCTCACCATAGTCGAATCCTTGATCCAAAAGCCTTGTAAGGTTGAGTGTGGGGAGAATTAAGTTTTATGTTATCATTTATTGAATTTGTCAAAATAATGTCCTCTTCTTGGTCATCATGATCCTTCGATGTGAGAGGCATCGCCTCAATCACAAAAAACATTTTTCTTTTTAGAGAGATCCCACTAACATTGCAAAAATCCAAACCAGGGGTTATAAGGTTTGAAGTGAGCACATATTAAAGACACGAGAAGAGGAAGCCATGCATGAGTGCAATGGCTGCCTCACTTGGGATTAATGACACAAGACTTGTTGTGCATTAGAGTGGGAAAAGATGCCAAATGGACCACATGCTGAATTTATCACCAGACAACATTTTAACTTCAAACATTTGCAATCTAAATGGAATCAAACCTAACCAAATTGAACTTTCTAAGGGAGCCATATTCATTTGTGGGGCCTCTGTTTTACACTATAATTCCCTTGTCTAACTTGATTGCATCATTGGAAAGTTGATCTGCAACTAAATTTTTGAGATGCCTGAGGTGCATAAGTTTCACGCCGTCCAGGCTTTGAAGGTTCTAATTAATACACTCATAATTCCTACCTCGTATATTCCCTTCCTTAAATTTTTCCCCTTTATATGCTTTATGACAAAAAAGGAGTTTCTGAAAATTATAATATGTTATAGTTGAAGACTCTTCACAATTTCTATACATAGAAGAAAGATGTACATTTCAGCCTAGTTACTTGTCGCCACACCTATACCCATGAAAATTTCATTTCTTCATTTCCATCAAGATAAAAAAAAAAAAAACCCTAAACTTGTCACCCCTTAGCATTAAATATAATATTCTATTAACATAAATTCTAATTATTAAAAAAAGAAGAATCATATTTACAAATACCCCAAAATAGAGAAATGAAACATACCTTCAATTCATTTTAGACATACTCAAGTTTTTTTTGGTATTTATTTTCCCGCTTTGAAGGTATGCTAGTACTATATATTTTCATTTCATTAAATAATGTTGACCTACTCACCTTTTTGCTTCACTTCATTTTGCTTTCACAAACAAACTCTCTGCAATAGACCTTTCCTAATGGCACTACTCGTTTACATACCTCAAAACCGAACAGGCCTTCTTTCCACACTTCCTCCCTTTTGCTGGCTACAACAAATCCCATTTTGAGTCATCAAAATGGGAGCCCCCATTAAATTTTTTAATTGGTTTCCCAAACCATATTTTCCTTAATGGGAACTATCAAGCTGTGAGTATGATGTTTTCACTTAATAAAATTTCCTCGTTGGTCTTGTTTTTTTTGCAATTTTGTTGATTTCGGAAGCACCTTTTATTTTTAAAACTTTCGCTCTAGGCACTTCCGCCTTCCGCATTCCATAGTGTGGAATTCGGGGATCCATTTTTTTCAAGTCATTGGGGAAATGCATTTTCGACTTCCGCCTTTCTCCTATGTGGATTCTAGAATTTTCATTTTTTGTCAATAAAACTTTCTTGCCGACTTCCGCTTTCCACTGTGCGGAATGCGGAAATCAGAAGTTATAAGTTCACAATAAACTTTATGTGCTTTCCGACTTCCGCTTTCCACCATGCGAAATGAGGAAGCCGAAAAAGTCTTTGTGCTTTTTTTCTCATTTTTCCGACTTTCGCTTTCTGCGGTGCGGAATGCGAAAATATGAACTTTGATGTTTTTCTTTGTAGTACATAATGCCAAAATCAGAGCTATTTGAAAATTATATATATATATATATATATATATATATATATATAATAACAAAATTCTCTTCTTCTATATATTTGAAAATTAACAAAATTCTCTTCACCATGAAACATAGGAGGCTTATCCTTCTTGAATTCATCATATGAATTGTTCTGGTAACGTCTCTTCCTCTTACTTTTGTGAGATGAAGAGCTTGAATCCTCAGTGGATCCTTCAGGGTCAAATGATCCAC
Organism: Pseudotsuga menziesii; assembly: GCA_001517045.1. NCBI lineage: Eukaryota > Viridiplantae > Streptophyta > Pinopsida > Pinales > Pinaceae > Pseudotsuga > Pseudotsuga menziesii. Next base: position 729,603 of record LPNX010379394.1, read on the forward strand.
TAGAAGGTCTCTTTCTTCTTTTAGCATTTCTTTTACTTTTTTCTGGACCTACTGCATGATGCCCAGAGCTCATCCTCCTCTGGATTTCTGTCAAACTCTGCAGCATGGCTGCATTTAGATGATTTTTCTCTTCCTGATCCTTAACCAATCTTTCATTATCTGCCTTGTAACTTTGCATTTCCACCCTTAAGCTCCTTATGGTGGCTGCAATATCTGCCGGACTCTCTTGAAATCTTCTGCCATTAGATTTTGTCTTAGCATTTCCAACTCTGACGTTTTATCCCACAGCATCTTCCTCGTGCTCATAGGGGTCCTGTGCATCATTCATGCTATAAGTTCTTATGGGTGATTCACAACCCACTCTTCCAATCTGCACTATGTGGAATGCTTCTTTTGATGTGACTATGATTCTGCAAAATGTGTTCATAAACAGAATTGTTAGCTGCATAACATTCACAGGAATGTATACATTACTTTACCTACAAATGGAAAAATCATATATTGACAACTTGTCAAAACATATACTTTTATATTCACAAACAACGACTGTCTCAGGGGGACAACGGGGGTCAAGGAGGTTTGCCCCCTTGTGGCTTCCGCCACTATAGGGCGGGTCGAGGGCAGTGCCCTCGTTTTTTTTTTGTAAATATTTCGATTTCGCGCAATCTGGTGCATAAATTCACAACCATTTTCAACTTTCTGGTACCTGTAAATCCCACTGAAAAACATGCTTGATTTCTCAAGCTTAGGAACCACTGTAGTAGTCGTTCCACCCTTGACAGATCCCTTCTGCTACTGGAAACACCTTTTCCGCACTGAACCTATCTTGTTTGCACTTTTCCTTCAACCCCTCCGACCTCGAAACTCGGGGTTCAAAAACTCAAAGGCTCAACGAAGTGACTTGTCAGTCTTTCGCATTCCACCTTCCGCTTTTCGCCTTCAAAAATCGGGAGTCACAAACTCAAAGGCTCGATGAAGTGAATTGTCAGTATTCTACCTTCCACCTTCCACTTTCCTCCTTCAGAACTTGGAAGTCGGAAACTCAAAGGATTGACGAAGTGAATTGTCAGTCTTTTCCCTCCGCTTTCTGCCTTAGGAACTCGAAAGTCAGAAACATATCAATCAACGAAGTTCTTCAACCGCGGTTCTGCCTTCCACCTTCGGAACTCGAAAGTTGAAAAACTATCAAATGACGGAAACTCTATCCATGGTTTCGCCTTCCGCATTCTGCCTTTCTGATTTTCGTCCTTAAATTTTGACCTTATTCTTTTTTGCACTTCCGACTTCCGCTTTCTGACCTCGGACTCCGAAAATTGGAAGTTACTTTGCCTTAGAATTTTTCTGTACTTAGAAAATTTTGAAAATTTTATTTTTCTTCCTTCTTTGTCGGCTCAACTTAGCCTTTCAGGTCAGCACAGTGGCTGCAAGCTTCGTTGGCTCCACTTAGCCATCTCAGCCAACATGTATCGACCCCACTCGGGCAGTTCAGCCCACACAACAACTTCCAAAACACTTAGAAATTTTTTTTTTGAAATTTTTCTCTGTCTTTCTCATTTTTCTTCTACTGGCCAGAGGGTAATCTTGCCTCTGTCAACTGCTCAACTTGTCCCATTGAGGCCCAACGCTGCAACTAGTGCTCTGATACCACATTGTCATGGCTAGAAGATTAAACGATGGAAAGTACCTCTTATGTCATGTCTTTCTTCCAAATTGCAACGATAATTTATGAAGAAGGTGATTTGCAGTTTGAATTATGCTCTTGATGGTGACTGTCAAAATTGTAATGCTCGTTCCCTGAAGATCCAAATGAATATGATCTTGATAAAGTGGACAATAATTTAGATAATGTGTCGTTTTCCATTATTGGGTCTCCCTTAGCAAGGAAAGTATGGTTACTGAATATGGAATTCAAGTGCGGATACTTGGAGAGCTGAGTCTTCTTCCCAAGTGCATTAGGAGAGCGATAGAAGAAGTCATGGTCATTTCAGTTTATAATAGAAACAACAAACAATGTTAGACAATGGATCGTAGTCACTAAAAGAGGATCCCAACCTTTCATTGCAAACACCTATCAGCTAAACATAAAATGAAAACGCCTATCACCTGAATGTACCATTTGCATTGACCCAACAGAAATGAGTTTCCCAAAACATGGAATAGTGGAAGGTACATGCATAGATGGTGTGACATGCGCAGCTGGTTATTCTGTATGCATTCGACCATTCTGTATGCCAGTTATTATGTATGCAACCGGTTATTCTGTATGCAATGGAGAATGTCATGTCTCACTGCCCGAGCACAAAGAAACCCTTGCTTCTGGACCCTCAAGCAAGCAAAAGAAGGACGCACACGACGGAGGCAGGCATCGAAACCGATAACAAAACACATTTCCATTCACCATTCGCCAACGTGACAAGACAAGTGTCGAAACACTATTTGACAGGGAGACGAAGAATCTTCTGAGACTGCGTCTTCATTGTGAAACACCTTCAACATAAACATAAAATTATTAATAATAAAGTTTTTATATTCCATGATGGAATTCTTATTATCCCTTCCTATCTTCGGATATATGAGAAGTCAAATATTTTTTACTTGCATTAGTTTTTTTTAAACAAAAGTTTACATCATATTTTATAATGTTTTGTATATTCTTTATATTAAATATAATATTTTGAAAAATCAAAATAATTTTAACAGTAACACAAAATTTTGATTTTTTTATCGGTTTAGGACAACTCTGATTTGACATAAATCCTTGAGGGAATGATTTTTATTTTCAAAATTTTAAAAATAAATAAAGATAATTTATAAAATAAAAATAAAAATAGAAAAACACCACCTCTCTTGAAAAAAATACCACTTGTCTTGTCCCGCAATCCTATAGCGTTAATATAATATTGTATGTTTCATGCTTTTCTATAGCATTAAAATAATATTGTACTTTTATTTTTAACAATGAACCATCCATTCATTCCTTTATAAAATTGTCCCAAAGAACCCTTCCAAGTCCTCGAGAGCAGCGAGACCATACTTTGAAAGCCAACAAATCAATGACATGGAAATGGTTGCGGACTTTAACTACAATGGCTCTGACTCGACGAGATAATGTGTAATGCCCCTATGGTTAACAAACCAACATAATGTATCTATCTTACGTATACGATTAATGCCACTTGGAAGCTTCAATGGTGAGATCGACAAGTATCATGGTGTTGATCGTATTATTTGCTTACTATGTTAAAAGAAACAATTTGTACGAAGTAACAGGTTATTATTTGTGCCTTTGGTTTTAAAGACGTTCATATGAAGTGGGGTAGCAGTATATTTACCAGACTTTTAACTTATTTTTGTCTTTCTACAGATGATGAATGATGTTGTAACAAGATAAGTTTTCTATGTCATGCAACGTTATTTACAGATTCCAATGTCAGCTAGTGTGGCAACCCTGCTAGCATTTTGTAGCTCAAAGTTACTCATGTATCAATTGCCTACGTGTAGTGACCCAAGAAAATATGAAGTCTCATTAAATGTCATAAAGTGACTTTATGAGTTTTTATCAAAGTACTTTATGATGTCACTTTTTAATTTAAAAGTGATATGTACTTTATTGAGATTATAAAGTGACTTTTAAAATATTTATCTTAATAGTGACTTTTAAAATATTTAGGGTTAAATGTGACTTTTCAAAAAGTTGAGATTTAATATGGTTATGACTTAGGAGTTTTAAGCCATCTTGATAATAAATCTCAGTCCTAGATCTTGTGGGCAAAGATATAATCTCATCCTTAGAATTCAAAAAGTCACGGGAGTTGCTCTAATGAGGAAAATAAAAAGGAGAGCTTGAGACTTCATTTGACACACATTCCAAGAGCATTTGAATAGTGGCACAAGTTCCAAGTAGTGAGTCTTTGGAGAGCAATAGTGGTTCAAATTCCAAGAGAAAAGAGAGATTGTTGAGTTGGTTGAGAAGAGGCAGTATTTGAGGGAGATCATATCTCAAGGTTGAAGGGCACACATCCCAAGGCAACTACAACAAATTAATGGGAAAACTACACAATGGAGAAACTACGGTTGTATTATATGGATTGTTGAGGTTGTACTGTATGAATTGTTGAGACCATACTGCTGTTAGAGGCTACACATAAAATGAGGTCAGGTGCCCACTATTTTTTAGGCAGTATAACTATTGTTGGGGTTGTACAACTGAATTCTGAGTGCTCAAGCAGAGGATGATTGTTTATTGCATGAATGTGTTGAGTCTTATTGGCCGTACAACCTGTTGGGCATGTTTTATTAGGAAGCAAAAGACCCAGTCATAAAGGTGATTTTTTTGCTCAGTTGCATTTAATGTTGTTAAGAATGGTTGATGTAAACTATGATATTAAACAAAAGCTTGATAAGAAGATTTCTCTTGGAATAGTTTTCCCCCAGGGTGTGGGGGTTTTTCAAGGGTCTGTGTTTGACCAAAATCCCTATGTTAATTATTTTACAGTCTCTGGTTAATGTGTGTTATTCCACTGCAAAATGTACTTAATGAATAATATATTTCACTACAATATATATTCATTAATGCTTGATAATGGTGTGTGATTATTGATTGTTGTCGAGGTTATTATCAGAGTTTTGTGAATTGTTTGAAATTAGTCTCAATGGCTGTTAGGTGGACAACATTCTGAGTTTTGTCATTTTTCAACATGGTATCATAGCTAAGGATTTGATTTTTCAGTGGACTATTGGAGTAACAAAGAGTGTAAGAGATTTGCATGAGCAGGGTTGATTGTGAAGCAGTTGTGTGAGAAAAAGTGTTACTGCGTGTGACAACTAAGGAATGATTTTAACACTATGGGAAATAAGTGAATTGTCGAGATTTAAGGAGTTGTTGGTTGGTTTGCAAGATGTCTTTGACACTTGGTTTTTGGTATTAGGGCAGATTTGCGAGGGCAGATAATTGTATTCCATGGAAGGAGAGGGTCACATTGTTATTGGAGGAGCTTGGTTTATGGGAGATAACTAAAGAAGTGTACACAATACCATCTGATCCTATCATTTTGGATGAGTACAATAGGAGGAATGTAAATGCAATGCACATTCTTCTTAATGCCGTGGAAGATCACCTCATGCATCAGTGACCGAAAAGAAAAATACCTATGAGATGTGGGATGCCCTAATAAAGTTGTTTTAGGATGATAATACAAAATGGAAAATGGTTTTGAGGTAAAAGAAACGAGACATAAAAATGACTAAGACAGAAAATGTTTCACCATATCTAACCCGCATTACAGAGGTTCGTGATGAGATGGGTGTTGTTGGTGAGGTGGTGGATGATGTAGAGGTTGTGAAAGTAGCCTTGAATGGATTCTCACAACCTTGGCATGACTTTGTGTTTGCAGTTGTAGCCAAAGAGCATATGCCTTGATGGGCCAGACTTTGGGACAACTTCACACAGGAAGAGCTGAGATCTAGATCCACTTCCACACGTCAACATAAAGAGGTTGATGAAGAGAATATGGCCCTTTCTACAAAGGGCAGGAAGAAGAAGTGTGGCTCAAGCATTGGAGCGAAGTCCGGGAAGGATGTGAGCAAACTGAGATGCTTTGCTTGCAAGGTTTATGGTCACGATGATGGGAAGTTCCCTCACTAGAAGAAAAACAAGAAGAAGGAAGGGTCTCAGGCTACCACTTCAGTTGAGTGGAAGAGTTTGTGAAGAAATTCGAGAAGGTATTCTCGCTAGTCTCAATTCTTTTAGGAAGCAATGTAGCCGAGTGTGAGGAAAATGGAGCATGGTACATAGATGTCAGAGCAGCATGCTATATGACGGGAACATGGGAAATGTTTCTAAGGTTGACGGATATAGACAGAGTTATATTTGCGTAGGAAGGGTATGCGTGCACCCATGAGCTAGAAGGAGTTGGACATGTCCTATTCCAACTCTAGTTTTAAGGTTATCTGGATATTGGCAGAGTGTTGCTTGCTTTAGAGCTTATTATTTTTTCTCCTCAGTGTCGGCTCTAGAAGATGATAGATATGCGGTCCTTCACGTGAAGGGACCAGTTATTATTTATCCGATGAGTGAGGGCATGGATGCAACATGAGTTATTGGCACTCGGGAGGGAAATATATACAGGCTAAGAGGACGACCTATGGATGGTAAGTCTGGTGGGAGATCAGACTCAGTGGCAACAATGATAACAACTTGTGGAGAGAATTCTTGCATCTCTATGAGGAGACCAAGTTGGTATGAGATGACTCTTGAGGACGAGCAAGAGAGTGAGAAAAGCTCTCAGTTTAGAGTGGTATGGCACACACCTTTAGCACTTGATCCAGTGCAGGTGTCTAAGGAGATTTCAAATCCAGTTGGAGCAATTTCATCGGTTGGAGGGAGTATATTGGAGGGTGATCTAGGTGGAGTAGATGCAAAAAGTACCTCCCTTGCTAAAAGGGAGTGTTAGCATTTTGTAGCTCGAAGGTACTCCTGCATCAAGTGCCTAGGTGCATGGGTATAAGAAAATATGAAGTCTAATTAAATGTCATAAAGTGACTTTATGATGTGACTTTTTAATTTAAAAGTGAGATATACTCTATTGAGATTATAAAGCGACTTGTTAAATATTTAGGGTGAAATGTGACTTTTCGAACAAATGAGATTTAATATAGTTATGACTTCGGAGTTTCAAGTCATCTTGAGAATAAATATCAGCCTTAGATATTATGGGCCAATATCTAATATCATCCCTAGAATCCAAAAATTCATGGGAGTTAACAAAATGAGGAAAATAAAAGGAGAGGTTGAGACTTCATTTGACACACATTCCAAGATCATTTGGAGAGTGGCACAAGTTCCAAGGAGTGATTCTTTGGAGAGCTAGAGTGGTTCAAATTCCAAGATGAAAGAGAGATTATTGAACTCATTGAGAAGAGGCAATGGTTGAAGGGGCACATATCTCAAGGTTGGAGGGCACACATCCCAAGGCATCTACAACAAATTAATGAACATACTGCACAATGGAGAAACTAAGGTTGTACTCGACAGATTGAGATCATATTGTACAGATAGTTGAGGTCGTATTGCTATTAGAGGTTGCACACAAAACGAGGTCAGATGGGCACTATTTTTTAGGCAATCTAACTACTGTTGGGGCCATACAATTGAATTTGGAGTGCTGAAGCAAAGGCTGACTGTTTCCTAAGTGAATGCGATGATTCTTATTGGTTGTACATCCCATTGGGAACATTTTACTAGGAAGCAAAAGACCCGGTTAGAAAGGTGATTTTTTTGCTCGGATTTCTTTGAAGTTTCTATGTAAGTATAATTGCATTTAATGTTGTTAAGAACTGTTGATGTAAAGTATAAGATTAAACTGAATCTTAATAAGAAGATTTATCCTAGATTGGTTTTCCCCTAGGGCATGGGGATTTTTCATGGGTCTATGTTTGACCAAAATCCCCTTGTTAACAATTTTACAGTCTGTTGTTAATGTGCTTTAGTATATTGTAAAATGTACTTCAAGAATAGTATATTTACCTACAACATCTCTTAATTAATGATTAACAATGGTGTAGGATTATGGACTATTGTTGAGGTTAATATTATAGTTTTGTGAAGTGTTTGGCATTATTCTTAGTGTTTGTTAAGTGGACATAATTATGATTTTTGTCATTTTTCAACAGGCCCAACCCATGGTTCATACATATTTCTTTCGTCTAAGATTAGCATGAAGAGATTTGTTGGGGCCTTCTTTAATAATGCCCCATAGCTAAATTTTGTCCGTGATCCAATATATTCCTTATAGGCTTTTTGAATAGTGCTTCGATGTATTCCTCGAAGAATTTTTGAATAATTCCCTGTGGCTTATGTAATCTACCTCTGATGTTATTTGAAATTTCTTCTTTCGTGTACTCAACTCCATGTGTTTTCCCTCCTGACCCTGCTTATCCCTATGGAAGGACTTTATTCCTTATGAATTACGGCTCTGACATCATTTTGGCAAGGATATATCGCACCCCATATTTTCTTGTTAATTATTTTAGTTGATGGGTTGTTAGTATCTATTGTACTTTATTATTTTTTTAGATATGTTAACTTTGATAATGGTAATTTGCATATGATTGTATTTGCCAACAAAAGGAGGATTCATGAAATAGAGTTCGTGTATGTTCTTCAACATATTCTTGAGGAGTGTAATTCTTTATTTTGCATACAATTTATTCGTATTGTATTATTCAATATTAAAGTAATATGCTCTTAGTTTATGTAGCTAATCATTAAGGACTTGCTCTCTTTACAAGTTTTTTCATCCAAGTAACAAGGTATCTACTCCCTCCTCTACAGGTTTTGTATCCTCTTACATACTAGGATCTGATCCCTTGGCTCATTTTTTTAAGGGTGGTGACAGACAATCAAATAATAGACAAAATATCTCGTTAAACCAAAGAAGACCATCCTCTTGATTATTTGGTAGTCTCTACTTAATCGCATGGCGATGTGTTCATCCTAAAATATCAAATGACGCCATCTTCATGGAACACAACAATATTCCTAACAAAGGGATGCTACTGATATAACTAATTAGAGTGTTGGTTCCATGTGAATATTTAAGCAATTGATTCGCAAGTTGAAGGCGTTGAACTAAAGCTAATCCAAGGAATTATACTAATGTTGGTTCAAGCGCTGAAGTAAATTTCACCTTGATTTATGTTGATTGCATATAGGTGTTACTCCCAACTCATCCTAGATCATAAAGGGTCCCATGGATTGAACGAGAAAAATAGAGAGGAAAGCTCTCTCGATTCAACATAGTCACTTACAAATCTATCTCCATCTCTACTAATGACGCAATCTACTAAGTTTCCCCACATAAATTTCTCCATCTATGTAGTATTTGACAAGACATACTAGAAATTACAATCATGAGTTTGGTATCATGATTTCCATATTCATTATAGTATTAACCTTGAATTTTCTCTCCTCCCATTCCTCCTACAATAGGTCCACTTGCCGACACTATATATACCATGCTAGAGATACATTGTTACTAATCACCACAAGACTCTTCAACTCAGATACATGCTTTAGTGTTCTTTCACCATCTATAGTGTCATGCCCATAATTCCCTTCACCTTTTTGGACCCTCTTTTCCATGTCAAGAAGATGTTTCTCTTGATATTGTTTTGGGTTGTTGATGGCTTGACAACAACACATCCTCAACCCTAGATGGCTCCATACAATATCGTTGAGGCACAACTTGTGTAATATCCAATGGTTGAAGAGAGGAATCAAGTTCCCACCACATTTCCAAACATGTTGATGCTTGGAAGGGAAATTTTATCCTTATTGGTGTTTGCAACAAAGGTAACAAACAATAAAGTTATAATCACAACTAAGAAAGAAATTGCACAAATTACTCATATTACAACTTATACAAACCATGATTTGAATAAAAAAAGGATTGAAGTGGTCCCCTCAAAATATACTCGGGTTGTGCTTGTTAAGAAACGAATTCCCCAAAAGAGCATGAAACAAGCATAAAGAGACCAGAAAGAGTAATCCACGCCTTAATGATGAAGAAAAGAGATGAATAACAAGCCTCTTCGAAAGGGGGAAATTCCTTACACAATGTACTAAGTATATAAGACAATACAAGAAGAGTTGACTTAAATGAAAGGCCTCCTTCCTATATATATAGGAGACTAAGATGTAATATTACAACTAACGGACCCAAGTTGACATAACAATATAATACTAATGAAAATTACCACTAATAGTTCCAAGCTAACATCAATAATATGTAATGAGCGACAATATAGGGGGTGGTGTGCCAACATTTAGGGATTAATGTGCCCCTCTCCTTCAGACAAGTGTTGTCCTCGACGATTGATTAATTGTGGATGCTTCTGTATGAAGGACTCATCTTCCCATGTTGAATCTTCAACTGGTAAGTTCTTCCACTTGATGATGTACTCAATAATAGCCCAATAACGTAATTGTTTGGTCTTGTTTTCGTGATTTGTTCAAGTTCCATAGGACTTGTCCTGGTTCATCAACATCCGACAAGATAGTTTGAATTGGGATATTGTTTCCTATTAACTTCTTTAAGAAGGAAAGACGTAAAAATGAGTGGACCCTTGAAGATGAAGGGAGCTCCATTTTGTAATCTATACTACTAATCTTCTGCAATACTTTATAAGGACCTTAGTACTTCGGTGTTAATTTATTGTTTTTATTAAGTTGATTAAGGGATATTTGTTTGTAAGGTTGTAGCCTCATAAATACCCGATCCCATTATTCAAAAATCCTTTCATTGCAATGTTGATTTGCTTTTTTTTTCATCCTATTTTTTGACATAGCTAGGTTGTCCTTTTGTAACTGGAGAACTTATTGTTGGTGCTCTAGGTGTTTTTCCGCAACTTGAACTTTAGATTTTCCTTTTAAGGGAGATGTGATAGATGGAGGATGGTACCCATAAAGTGCCATAAATGGAGACATTTTTTATGATGTATGGAAGGAAGTATTGTGCTACCTTTCTACAAAATATAACCATTTCACACACTGTGTTTTTTTGTCATATGCAAACCAACGAAGGTAGCCTTCCAAACATTTGTTCACTATCTCAGGTTTCCCATCGAATCGAGGATGATAGGATGAACTGTAAGTCAAATGGGTACCATTGAGTTACTCATATCATGAGGAATCATTTCCCAAACTCTCTATGGGTTGGGTGTCATTTAATATCGTGCATCGGTATATGTCGAACCCCATGTTGCACCACCAACCCCACCAACCTATTTGCATAGCCCGCTGGTACCTCTCATATATGTTATACCTCAAAATTTAACAATCATATGGCATACTTGGTTTTCATGCTTCATCACCATGAGAAGTGTGATTATGATGTTCCCTAGGTGTGTTAGGATCCATCATCTTGTAGTTGGTTCACTCCCTAGCCATGTTTGGGAAGGATTCCTATCATTCTGGGGTTGAAATCCACCATCATAAACCCTGGATTGAGCTTTGGATGAGTATTTTCGCTCCCTCCTGCTTGTGTAGGAAGAAACAAAAACCAATTCTCAGTATTAGGGGAACAACAATCTCCCACTTTATCTCTCTATGGGCTTCATTAAGGGAGCAACAATCTTGGTCCAACTACTTGGGAATGAATCTAGGAATGAGATTTGGATAAGATCTTGAGTGGATGAGTCTGTCATTTGAGTATCACTCCTTTTTCCATTCCAAGCAAGTTCAATATTCTCTGATCCAACATATCCTCTCTTTATCCAATCCTTTCCCCAAGTAGTTTGGCCTTCCAAATCCTATAAATTAACCTCAATATTTGGATTTCACACATGGAAGAAAGCTTGAAGATGCCATCCTTATGCTAGTATAATTCTCAAGGGACCTGAAAGGAGAGCTTGGAGGAGATGTAGCTACTACATCAGGTATATGCTTATATGTACTTCTCAATGTCTTTCCATTTAATATAAACTTGGCGTATTTCTCCCATACTTATGTTTAATGGCATGCATGTTTTACTTTGTTGCATTCAAAGTATATAGATCTCTTTTTGCTTAACAATACTTTGTGGAAGGAAGGAAGTCTTGTGTTGTCTTCATAGGATTCTTCCATGCTTTGGAGCTTCAGGCATCAAGTTTAAAGGTTGGAGCAATGAGGACAACCATCCATTAAGAGGCAGGTAATATATCCTTTCTTACCTTCTTCCCTTATTGTTTTGTTGTATGCATGAAATTTATATCTAGGAGAATGTTATGGTCCATTTGTTGACCTTTGTCTTGGATTAGGAAACCATTTTATATCCAAGAGAAGTTCTACATGTTCACAGGGAGAATTTTCTACCACAATATGGCATGTATCTTAGGCTAATTGTTAGCAACTGGTGCACCTCCAACTCCTACATCTCTTCATCCTCCTAGTCTGGAGGATGATACACCTCCCCATCGAACATGCTGATATCTGTAATATATATAATACACAACAATAATTAGACAATTTAATTAAACAATTTAATATAAGAATTTAAAATATATTTCATTTGCATTAAGTATAAAGAGAATAAAATGAAACTAGATTAATTCAAACATAACACTAAACTTACCTCTCTCATTTGGTGGCTCGATCGGGGTGAAGAAAATTTTATGGCACAATCTCCAATCCAAGGCAGTGTATGGATATGAAACAAAGTCTAAGGGATGTTGCTCCTTGCTACCTAACATCTTGAGCAACTCCACTTTTATCTTGGATGGGAAGTCAGGTTGCCCCCTCTTGGGCATCATATGGCCCCACATGCACATATGAACCTCCGTTATCATCCTATGAGGGAGGTGTTCAAAATATTGACTAGTGGTCGAAAATATCTCAAAAAATAGACGAGACAACTCTGAACAAAGAGGGAAGCTGACCCTCCCATCAAATTGCGCATGACATCGATCCAGAGCATGAAAAAATTGTCATAAAAAGATAGAATATCACCTAATGCATCTAGGTCTCTACACTAAATAGTCAACATAATACAATAGAGGGAAGCTAATGTGCTTCCCATTAGTGGTGAGGTGAGTAACGGTCATCACCAACAAATAAAGTTACCTCACCTCATCTCTACCAAAAGAAAGAATGGAAAGCTATCCACCATGCACCTGAAACTGAGTTGGGTTGACGATATGGGCATTGACATATCTGAGCATAAACTAGTTGACTCTCTACAACAACTCCAACCCGGACATCACATAACTAGGGGAATTCCTTCTCTCTCCTAGAGATCCTAGTGATGAAATATATGTCCTCCTCAGTGGGTTTATATCACTAATTATGACAACACAAAACACCTTCTTATTATGATCCTAGTATTGAATGAACTGGATCAACAATGTGGTGTTCCCCTTGAGGGATTTCACCTCCTAATAGAACTTCAGGAGGATGAAAACCATCAATAGGTCTATGGTCTGATCACTAATAGGATGAGGGTATACATCTCTCTCCCTCTCCCTAGTCTCCCTGTCCCACACAAAGTTGTACTGATCAAATTCTACATGTCGCTCTTGCCTTGCCTGGCGGTGCTCACGTCCCTACTCCACATATAACATCATGTCTCATAAATATACATCTAAAACTATTATACAAGAATTCTACTTACTTACATAAAATATTAAATTTTTGCAAAACAAAAGACGAGCGTTGCACCAATATAATATTAGCACACCGCAGACGATGCACTTGTACATACAACATGCCACTAAGGATGCACTTAAATAAACAAGGCGCACCAACAATCTATTGTTATATTCAAAAAATATATTCATAGTAACTGGTGTGTCATTACATATCTGCATCGATGCATTATAGTTACCCGATCGCATAATTGCATGGCATGTGTTTTGCATTTAAAATGGAATTATGGTACACATATGCACGACAACACACTGTGACAAGTGCGCTGATGTGCACTGGGAACATCATTAAATTATGTTTTTTTATTGTTCACGCTAAAATATTAAATGGGGTTAACGATGCATTTATATTAATTAAGCGCACCGCCAATGATGAAGTGATGTGAACTAGACTCATTCAAAATTTATATTTTTATTGTTATTTTAGAAAGGGGTGTGCGATGCACAAATTACACACTAGCACATTGTTAGGGGTGCGCTTACATAATTTAAGTGCACCATTAAAGGGTTTTTTTTACCCCGGCGTAACAATGTGTTACTTACACTTCAAAGCACTAGAAATACAGTGCGATGGTGTATTAAACACACTGTAGATTACAATAGGATTATGGTGTGCTTATATCACATCAACACATCGTTAACGATGCACTGATGTGAACTAGAAGCACCGACATTTTTAACATTTTATTGTATGGTTAGAAGGGGTTGCATGGTGTGTTAAGTACAAGTCAATGCATCAAATCGATGCACTGGCTCTATCTAGATGCACCGTAGAGGGGTTTTTTTGTGTTTGGTGATGCGTTAGTTACACTTCAAAGCACCAAGTTTATGATACAATTTGGTACATAACACACCGTGAAACGGTTTTTGATTTGAATTTTGTCGGTATGTTGGTGTGCTAAGAAAGAATTTGTGCACCATACATTCGGTGCTCATAATACGAAATAGTGCACCGACCTGACGGTGCAGAAGGTTTTTCTTACCACACGATTTACAGTTAATGTTTTTTATTATGAAAATGAAGGTTATCAATGCACTACAGAAGCATAATACGTTGTTAGTGTAGTACCTATTTCCCGTAAACACATCGCTAGTAGTGCACCCTATAAATTTTACAAGGTGCGGTGTGAACCAAATATCTCAAATGCACCATGCGATTATTTTTTAAATGGAAAATTAAGGGTTAATTTTAAAAATTAATATGCTAAAAAAAAATTTATTAGGTAAAAATCAATTTACGTGATCTCTTTCACTTTGGGAAGGCATCGTAGCGATGTATGGAAATTTTGAAATTTTACCCACCATTTCAAAAAATCCAAAATGCAAATAGGACCCAATAGGAACGAGCAACATGTCCATGTGCAACACAAATGTTAGGGTGTCTAACGGGGTGATGTATGACACCAGTGCTATTGGGATCAGAGGGACTGTAGAAGGTAAAAATTATTTTTATGGTGTGGTAATTTTTTTTTATAAAACCCTTTATTGGAGTGGCTGAGTCAAGGACGCACCATGGCGGTCATTCATAGAAACTTTACCGCAAGCACAATTTTGAAACAAAATAAAACGAGTCAATCTTTTGACCTAACATTGTCCATCTCTGATTATGAAACACCGAGGTGGTCAGTATTATCGAACAGACCACTTAATAAATTTAAATTAAAAAATAATAATCCTAACGCGGTGCAACTTATGTTCCAATGCACCCGTGCGATTAATATTAAGAAACACACCAGTTGCAAAAATATAGTTTTTTTTGCTTGATAATATTTTTGGTCATGATGTAAGATGATTTATGGCAGCTTCGGTGCAGTCTGTTATTGTTTTACATGCACTGAGGCATTTCTATTGAAGTAACACAGCGATTACGACAATGTATTTTTTTCGGTTGATGATATATTTGGTTGCAGTGCACCGTGATTTTTGGAAGCTCCGATGTGAGGATCTTGTTAACGAACTAGTGCGTTCATATTGAAGTAACACACCACTTGTGAAAATATAGTTTTTTTTCTTTCACTTGATGATATGTTTATCCAATATGCAACATGATTTATGGAATCACTGATGCATGGTGTCTAGAAACACCCCAATGCATTCATTATGAAGAAACACACCAATTAAAAATGTTCGCTAAAACCTACGACTACTTTCCTTCGCTAGTGACCTCCACTATAAACAGATATTTGGGCTCTTTTGAGAAGAGTGTCCACTATAACCTTCGCTAAACAACCTTTTCCTTGTTGTGTCCCTCTTAGAATTATGAAATACTGCAAATTGGTAGAGTGAACCCAACACATTCAATTCCAAATCTTCCTTAAGGGGATTCAATGACAACTTGTTTGTAATTAACACATATATTTGGATAATGTATGGAAGCCTTACATTTTCAGCATAATATTCTTCACAGAACTTATTTAATTTGAAATTATAAGAATTGCACATGTGTTTAATCCATGATGCACCTAATTTCTGCATTAAGACAAGGCTAGTGGTACACTCTTGCATCTTTCAATTGGGAAAAATGAATATATTATCGAGTGTAAGAGTTTCAATTTTTTATTAACCATATAGTTTTTCATGCCAAATTCTATTGAGATTTTAGGTTCCATTGAAATTCTCGCCATTAGATATTTTATGCTTTTTCTATATGGATATTCGCTGAAGAATCCAGTGCAGTTCCTAATTTCCTATGTTTTCAACAAAAAAAGATGCATATGGCTTAAAAACATCACGATCGCTTGTTGACGAGTCTACAACTACAGAAAGCTCCACTTCAATCAACTTTGAAGTCTACAATTCTTGTAGTATAGATACTCCAAAATCGGTCTATTTAAATTTAAACAAGTTGATAACCAAATAATTTCTAGGGAAAAGTTAGTCTCGAGGTTTAAAAATCAAGAAAATGTGATTATTATGTTGATTTGTTACAGGCTAGAGTGATGTAAAATAAGAATCTTGTTTTTATTAATCACCATGATACACTGGGCTATTAAAAGAAACAAGGGTATTTATACATGTGTGCATCTTAATTGTTCTTGTTTAATATAGATGCTTCCAATATCAAACAATTGATAATATCATGTTGTTGAGACATAAAGTAATTAACCAGAGGTAGACGTAATCAGAGAAAATTTTAAGAACCCCCCTAAATGTATATATATAATAAATGGGTGAATCCCCGTGATACATGAGAAAGTGTGGAGGCTATTTTATCATTAATATAATATGTATATATAATTTTTTGGTGAATATTTCATGGAATTATAAAATCTTGTAAAATATGGGTGAATCTTTTACAAATTTATAAAATCTTGTGAAATAATGGCAAATCTTTCACAAAATTATAAAACCTTGTATAATATTTAGCGAATATTTCACATAATTAAAAATATTGTAAATTTTGGTAAATCTTTCATTGAAAGATAAAAACTTAAGGCTTGAAAAAAATTGACTTAATAAAATTACCTAGATGATGTTGTATTTAGTTTAGATTTGTCACGCACTCTTGCACTAGAACACCTTGGAAAGAAAATCCAATTTCCAAGCTAAAGTGTTGAATTTATTCATCATAGCGACTTGTATACTACTAAGTTCAAAACTACTTAGAGATAAAATGGAGAGATGATTTCATAAATATTTGCAATTTACAATAGAGCATTTTATCAAAGTGTGAAGCTCATTTATCATACTACACTCAATGTACAGTCGTTTTTCACAAAATATGTTGGGCCCAATCATCCCCCTCAATCTAAAATTATAGCTACAATAAAAGTAGTTGTTTGAAGCACTACTCGAAATACAACGCTTAATCTGTAATAGGGATTTCTCCCTTGTTACGTGCAAAAGCACCATCTTTACGTCAATGAGACTCTAACGGAGAGTTCATGAAACAACTTAAGACAATAAGCAAGATTAGTAAAACGAAACAAATATATACGAGGACTACACTAGAACAAAATACAAATAAAATAAATGGTATACCTTCTTTCTTGAAATTGGGCCACCGTGTCCGTCTCGGAAGTGGTTCGCCTCTCCACAGGCTGGTTCTCCATGTAGGTACGAAGGGTGTCTCGACGTACTAAGTGGGACTGGTATGGAAACGAGGTGGTGACAAAAAGGTGTGTGAATACTTGAGAGTTAAAGGTGTCCCGACGTACTCACGATAATGAAAAAAGGTTATGAACTGTTTTTGGGGAGACCTTCACAATGTATTTATCGTAAAGTTTTAGGGATTTTTGACCCAAGGTTAACCCATGGTATTTTTTGACCCATGGTATTTTTTTGTGGTTTTTTTATCTTGTCTCGTTTTTAGGGTTTTGGAATCCTTTTTAGGGTTTTTGACCCTTTTTAGGGTTTTTTAACGCTTTTTGGAAGAGAATGAGGGTAAACCATAGTTAATAATAATGTTTTGGACCTTTTTTGGTGGAAATACAATTGTGAAGGTCAAAAGTAAGGGAAATATGGTGGAAATATGATGTATGTATGAAGTTTAGGCCATGTAGAGCTAGGTGAACAATTTTTGTGTTAACATGATCAATGCTCTCAAAAAAATTCAATGGATGGTTGCATAGCATCCACATTGACATTAACATCTTTCTAGCAAGGATGTCCCCATCTTCTAGCATGACATGCAATCAAGGTGAATCAGTTGTATAAGAGAAAGATAATAATGTACCTCTCACAAAACATTAAAATGAAAAATAACACATTTTTTTTAGTTTACAAACTTTCCATAAAATACAAATGCTCATATTTATGCATGATTCACAATACGGAAAATTTTAGAAACACGTACCTCAATATATTCTTTTAAGCTTTATTACACATACCTTACAATTAAAGGTGTGTTAGTGACCAATACCACTTGAATTCTAACATTGTTATGTGATCAATGACTAAAGTTTATCAAGGAATTTATAAATATGGCTACAATCCTAGAGGCTACATGTAATGATCTTTTAGTGATGAAATCAAAAATAAAATTTCATTAGATGAATTTCAGTCTTATTGCCAATATGTCTCCTATGATGAATGCATAGGAACCTCGTAAGCCAGTGCATAGACCATTTTTCTCTTCGCTTATGAACTTAGATCTCATTTCCATCTCTAAATACCAACACGTCTTTTTTAAGAAAATATAAAACAAACATAGTAGATTCTAAAAATTAAATGGTGAAGATGCTTAAGTCATGCAACAAAATGAAAGGAAATACACACATCTTTCCTTGAAACATCAAATATTTAAAGAGAACAATAATAATTATAAAAAAAAACACTGAACGCTACAAAGGGCTACAAAGGGCTCAAATCACAATCAAGTATCAAGGGAATAAAAAATCTAAGAAAAATAAATGCAATCCAAATTTAAGAAACAAACAAGCCATTTATGAAACTACTCAAGCTAGTACAAAGGGCTCAAACTGCATTCAAGTATCAAGGGAATAAAAATAAATTTAACCAAAATAAACACTAACTTTCAAATTTGAAAAAACGCTCCAAATGCAAGAAACAACAAGCCATTAATATTTTCCAAGCTATCAAAGTTAAAAAGTTTTAACTTTTGAATGAGCCCATTCTTGCTAAGCAAAAGTATTGTTAAATTAATTATTTAACCTTTAATACTAGGACACTATCTATAAATATATATGTCCCAACTTCATTTCCTTTCACATATAAGAAAAAAACAATGTGTTAGTTAACTATCAAAACATCAAATTTCAAATAGATTGCATCAAGAAAATGTACCTCCAATATTATTATATTTAATACGAAGTATAGACTATAGAACCTATTTTTACCTGAAATGCAAGTTGAATTATATATATGGTAATCCTTCTCTTGTCAAGAATTTCATTTTTCCAACCTACTCCAAAAATAGAGGAACATCAAATTTAAACTAACAAGAATCACATGATTTATTAAATTGCATTCATTATTTATACACTACAAATGTATATTAGTTTAGATAATATCTTGTGGAATATCAAATTCCCAATTCCGATGTCGACCCTCACTTTCTGCACTTTGAACATGAACTTATGTAGATGAAATATCATTATGAGCCTCCAAAACATTATGTTATGTATCAAGTTCAATGGAAACATTTGTTATATTGTATTCTCCCCTTCTTTCACAATCTGATCGCCAAAGTGTTAGAGCTCTGTTGAATGGAAAATTGGCAATGTCATACTTTGTTACATATAATCTTAAACAATTATCCATATTCTTATCACATCAACTTTGACTTCAAGAATGATAGTGCACTAAACATTCTCTCGTCCTCCACTGATCCCAAAATCATGGTTCGACATAAATAGACTAATTTGAAATACTCTAACATGTTTTCTTGTAAATACTGACTTTCACCTAAAATAGTCCATAATTTGATTACTGCACCATATTCTATAGGTTTCACCAAAACATGATGTTGATTTGATATTGTTTCAACAAAGCAAGAAGCTCATTTATATAATTTTGATGAATCTAATATACCTCCAATCTCTTCTCCTTGTACCTTGACATTCCTACCAAAGTGGTGCACTAAAATATTCAATTTTGCTAAAAAGTCAACTTTCAAAGTGTCTATATATTTTTCATTGTTCTAATATTGAGGGTATACCACAGCCATGGCCTCCAATAATTCATCTCGAGGAAATCGTTATTTTATCTCTTATGATAGTGATTGTGCAATTTGTATCAAGTTGTGTCTCACTGAAATCACAATATCATTGAATTGGTCTCTTGAAAAGCAACATTCTTTGTTAAATTTGTGAACCATTGATCTACATGCAAATGAGAGAAATTGAGAAGGGAAATTATGCAGTGGAATAATCAAACAAAATGTACACTGAACAGTAAATCCATGCCACAATTTTCAGACTAAACAAACAAGAATTGATCAGTTTATCACAACATTAATCTTCATTCATTAATCAGTAATACAACGGTGTTACAATAAGTAGAATTCGAATCATGTGGATAGGATTCAAATTATACCAACTAAAACTGATTGATTAGCTAACTCAGTGTGTCTAAATCAATGTTGGAGCTCACTAGTATAACTCAGAATGTCTAAATTAGTCTACAATCAATTAACTGGTGAGGTAGGTGGGAAAAATGCACCACTCTCCCTGCATGCATGCAAAACTGGCACTAGGCTAACTAAAAGTGATCTAATTGATTGTAACAGGAGGTTGACTCAACATAACTGCTTACCTACCACAACCAATTGATGGAGGTTGTTGGTGGCACTCAGAGTGGGATCCTATAATGTAGGGATTGGCACCGGTGGAACCAATGGCACCAATGGCACCAGTGGAACCAATGGCACTAGTGACACCAGTGGCACCGAAACTCCAGTAAGGTGATAAATGACCTCCTAAGCTAGGAAAAATGGCCAAATAGACTACATTGGACAAAGGAGGATTAATTAATCTCAACACCCCCTCCCCCCCCTAATCCTAACTTTGGAAAACTTGGGCCATGGCAGCTAGGCCAAAAGTCACCCATACAATTTAAGTGACATAAAATATTGCCTAATAACATAACGAAAATGGGGAAAACATCATGGGAAACCCCCCTCAAAATAAGCAGGTAAAATCAGGAAAACAAACTATAGTCCAGATTTTTTTTTCTCTTTAAGCAAAAACTTGTGAAAAAATTGTTGCAATTTGCAACTCTGTCAACAGCCATGCAAAATCATGGTTCTTCTATGTATCAACATCCTGGTACTTGTCATGTGAACCTTTCCATCTTCTTTCAATCTGTTGAATGTTGCTTTTGTCTCTTCTTTATGGAGGAGGAATGGAATGATCCATTTTGTTCATTAGTGAGCCAAATTGTGGATCAATCTTCA
Organism: Pseudotsuga menziesii; assembly: GCA_001517045.1. Taxonomy (NCBI): domain Eukaryota; kingdom Viridiplantae; phylum Streptophyta; class Pinopsida; order Pinales; family Pinaceae; genus Pseudotsuga; species Pseudotsuga menziesii. Next base: position 750,637 of record LPNX010379394.1, read on the forward strand.
TCATCAAGTAGCATCTCTCTGGAATTTTTTTGCACCATTCTATAGGTAGCGAATCTATGTGAGAGAGTGCAACGTGTTCATTATGATACTGGTACCTCGTTCTTCTTCTATCATCTAGATTCCCAACAACATTCCCAACTGCTTCAATGATATTTTCATCCCATTTAGGATTCTGATTCAGAATAGGAGATGGATCTGGATCTAGATCGTCTTGAGGTACAATCTCAATATCAAGATCATGTTGATCTTGTTCCTCATCTTCTGAAACTGAAATTTTAGACAATGTATCATTATCTGCAAATGGAGATGAAAGAGAGTTTTTACCTTGCCTTTCGAATGGTTGTTGAGATTGTGTTGGAGATGAGTATGACATAAAGTGTGAGAATTCATATGCCTTGGAGGCATGGTTTGCAACACCCTTCACTATAATCTTCCCAGTTGAGATATATGAGATCTCCACTAAGTCAGGACCAAATAAAACTTGCTTTGGGGAGACAGTATGTGTCATCTGATAAACATATAACAAATTTGCTGCAAGAGAGGGCACATCGTGTACATTTCTGAACTCTCCAGGTTGGATTTTAATAGACCCTCCCCCAACAACTATCATCTATGAATTACCCCCCATATGAATGCTAGGTCCTCCCAAGAAATCCAAAGTAGTGAAGGATTCTTTGGAGGCAACCATGCGGATTCCACTGAGTGAAGCCTGCTTTCAAAGCATGGCACCTCTCATATTCTTCAGTCTCCTCTCCATATCCAGACATCTTTGTACCTTATGGAAGGAAAATATTGTTCTATTCAAGGAGTGTTGTCAATTGTTCGATGGTATTCTTCATGCACTAGCTCTCTGGATCAAAGCCTCTCATACAGTATGAACACTTAGTCTTCTCGAATTTCTTATTTTTTTTGGAATCTAAGGCTCCATCAAAATATCTTTGATTCTCCTTTGGATTCGAATCAGTGTTTTTAGTCTCCTTCCCTTTGTGCTTCCCTCTTTCTTGCACATTTTTTGAGTCTATCACTAAGAGTGCTTGATTCTTGGAGGTTTGAATCACTCCCATTTGAACCAATTTATCTCTCTCTTGTATTAAGGACTCAACAAAATCATATAGAGAAGGCATCTTCCAATTAGGGAAGGAAGCTCTTCCAGAATGAAACATAGAGAGAAAGACTGAGTACTCTAAGCCAAGCTTTCTCAGCACTGACAGCACAAGCTTCTCATCTTTCATCTCTAATCCACATTGTTTGCATTGCAGTACTAGTGACATGTATTTTGTAAATAATTGCTGAATAGATTCGAAACTACTGGGATGTAGAGAAATGAGCTCATTCTCCAAAATATGATATCGAAGCTCATCTTGTTTTCCAAACAAATATTTAATCTTATCCCAAGATTCCTTCGGAGTCCTTAGTCCCTCAAGGTGGAACAAAATATCCCGGGAGATATGAGTGCACATGACGCCGAAGGCCTCATCAAGCCGATTACAAAAAAAATTCTTCTCAACATACTATTGGGGCTCAGTTTTTCTGCTCATTGTCATCCTAAATAGACCAAGCTTGCTCAAGGATATATGCATATATTCCCTTGAATCAACGTAGTTGAAGGGTGTAAGGAACCAGGGTACGAGAGCTGAAGAATCCATCTTTATGTATGATGATCAATCAATTCCTCAAGAAGCTATGTAGGTATCTGCAAATAACACTGCAAAACTAATTAAATTCGTAATCATATGTCAATTCAAGCATTTCCACTTCTACATGTACACTTTCTCAGAGTCCATCACACCTAGATAGACTTCTTTGGACATAATACAGAGGGAGAAATGCTATGATTCTAGGATTTATGTGGAAACTCATCTACTTCTGGTGTGCAATGGAGATCATACAAGACTTGTTGTTAGCCTGAACAAGGCTCTGAGACCATGTTAAATTTGTGAACCATTGATCTATTAGAATTAATGTGCCATTTATCTTCAGGCAATGAGTACCATTAGATTTAATTATTATGCAGTGTAAAGGAATGAATAATACCCACTGAACAAAACAAATCTCATAGGAAACAAACAAGTATTGCTCGATAGAATTACAATATAAAATTCATTAATCCCAATAGTATACAATAATGTTACATAAAGGAGAATTCAAATCATGTGGATAGGATTTGAATGACCAACTCAATCTGACTCCATGGCTAACTAGAAGTGTCTAAATCACTATCGGAGTTCACTAGGATAACTCTAGTTGTCTAATTCAGTCTCTCAATTAGGTATAATCAATTAAACTAGTCTAACTGATGTGGTAGGTGAGAATAGGTGCCTTCCCACATGTAGCCATGCAATACTGGTGCTAATTGAACTGGAGGACATCTAACTGAATGTAATTGAAGCATACCTAAGTTTGACTAGTCACCAACTACCAACAATTGAAGGAGGTTGGTACCGACACTCCCAGTGGCTCCTAAATTGTAGGGATTGGTCTAGGAGGTGCATAAAATGATGCATGAAGGTGTAGTCACTTGCAGTTAACCTCTATCTATGTTTCCCGCACTCTAGTGACTGGTACATGTGAGCCCATTTGCCCAAGTGGACCCAATGGTACTAGTGGACCCAATAATAACTAAATGACTCCTAATTTAGGTAAATATAATCTAATAGACTAGTTTGGACAAGGGAGGATTATAAATCCTAACACCCCCCTTGAATCCTAACTTGGACAACTACGGGCCCTAGAAACAAGGGCAAAAGTCGCCCATATACAATCTAAAAGAATTAAAAAATGATGCTTAATAAACCGAGGAAATAGGGGAAAACCTCATGGGA
>LPNX010379394.1:753498-797973 GCA_001517045.1 Pseudotsuga menziesii
TCTACAATTTGTAGCACTATGCAGCAATATGGTTTTCTTGTGTAGCAACATCCTAAAGCTCTATATGTGAACCTATCCAAACTAATGACTATGTATGGAGAAATTTTCCTCTTTGGAAGAAGAAGAAAATGCTCAACTGAATCAGGAACATAGACAGGTGCATGATGAAAAATGGACCCATGTAGAGCAACTGAGATCAACTGATGAGAGAGAAAAAGTGCTTGAGTATTAGAACCATGTGAGGAACACCCAATAAACTTATATATTACAACCTTGAACATTGAACCATGTGAGGTATAAATAGCTCCAAGTGTTAGGATCATGTGTCCAGGTGAATGTTGAATGTTTCCCTTTTTACTAGTTCTGTGAGGAGATGAGCATGCGAACAAATAGAAAGGTAGAGAAGCCCTGGGAGTGTGGAGAGAGAATGCTTGAGCTCCATAATATGGTACAGCTTCAAAAATAACCAATGATTCCCAAAATATAATATCAACAAACTCATAAGAGAAAACTGACATCAAATCCCCAGCAACAATATTGAAAGAGACTTGCGGTACTTGATTTTCCACACCAAAATTGATGAGAACAGCTACAAGCATGATTTGAGGCTCTCGAAACTTAAAACTTGAACCAAATAGGATCATATCAGATCCAAGAATGTGGAACAAATTCAAGTGCCTCACCGGGATGGAAGATGCACAATTTTCTCCTTCTTCAAAACTCTGAGTCTTGGTGCATTCAATCATGTAGGAATTTACTGGAAGCTCTAGATCAATGAGAATGAATGGATCACTCCTACAATCTGATATTATTTTCAAAAAATCCAAATTATTACTTTTATGCACACCAACAGCAACATTAGAGAGAGAGAAATCGAATTCCTCTTCATTTTTTGAAGCAATCACTGGTAAACTATGCACATAATTTAAAATAGAAGAATCACTAGAGAATGTTTGCATAGAATGGGAGGAGATTTTTTATTCAATAAAAGAGATTCATATGTCTTCTTCTAGATCAACCATATGAGAAGATGAGATACCAGAGATCTCATAAAATTCCGGAGCAACGGGAGAAGGAGTCACTCCAAGGAGACTTTCTTCAATTTGAATTGACTATGTTGAAGATTATGCTTCTTCCTCATATTGAACAACTTCATCAGAGAGAGTAGAGGCCAATACTTTTGAATAAATAACTCTTGTGGTGCTAGGTGTGCTCTCCAAATTTCTACAATGATCCTCATTGTGCTTGCCAAAGTTTCTATCCAATTCTATCTAAAGATCCTTTGGGTATTCAATAGAATCAATAAGGTAGTGCAAGCTTGGAGAAAATGCCAGACATATTGTTGCAAAGTCTCTATCACCGTCATTTATCTAGTCATTCTCATCTTCATAAGACTCTTTACCAAGTCCAATAGATACCTCATAGATATCTTGTCTCTTTAGAGATGAAATAATCTTCAATTTCCATTCTGAATATCTTGTGAATGGAGTAAGAAGAGGACTGGCAATCTCAAATCCATATGAAGTTGTACCTGCAAAATATCACTGCAAAAGCCAAAAAAAAATCTCACTATGTCAGAATCAAGCCTTCCATCTCGACATGTACACTTTCTCAGGGTTCGTCACGCCCGTAGAGACTTCTATGAACAAATCCAAAGTTAGCAATGCACACTTTGCGAGATGTGGAAACCCAACTGCTTCTGATGTACAATGGAGATCAAACAGACTTGAGGATTGCCTGAAGAGGATCTGATACGATATTAGAATTAATGTGCCATTGATCTTCTGGCAATGAGTTCCATTAGATTTAATTATTATTCATTGTAAAGGAATGATTAATACCCATTGAACAAAACAAATCTCATAGGAAACATACAAGTATTGCTCAGTATAATTACAATATAAACTTCATTAATCCCAACAGTATACAACAATGTTACATAAAGGAGAATTCGAATCATGTGGATAGGATTCGAATCACCAACTCAATCTAAGTGCATGGCTAACTAGAAGTGTCTAAATACTATCGGAGTTCACTAGGCTAAATCCAGTTGTCTAATTCAGTCTCTCAATCAATTGTAATCAGTTAAACTAGTCTAACTGATATGGTAGGTGAGAAGTAGGTGAGAATAGGCACCTTTCCACATGCAACCATGCAACACTGGCGCTAACTGAACTCGGGGACATCTAACTGAATGTAACTGACGCATAAGTAAGTTTGATTAGTCACCAACTACCAACAAATGAAGGAGGTTGGTGTCAACACTCCTAGTGGCTCCTAAATTGTAGGGATTGGTCTAGGAGGCACATAAACTAATGCATGAAGGTGCAGTCAGTTGCATTTAACCTTTATGTATTTTCCCCACACTCTAGTGACTGGTACATGTGACCCCATTGGACCAAGTGGACCTAATGGTACTAGTGGACCCTATAATAACTAAATGACCACTAAGTTAGGCAAATATAATATAATAGACCAGTTTGGACAAGGGAGGATTATAAATACAACATGATCTACAGGCAATTGAGAGCAATTGAGAAGGGAAATTAGGCAGTGGAATAATCAAATAAAATTTACACTGAACAATAAATCCATGCCATAAATTTAAGATAAAACGGACAAGAATTGATCATTTTATCACAACATTAATATTCATTCATTAATCAGTAATACAATGGTGTTACAACAAGTAAAATTTGAATCATGTTGATAGGATTCAAATTTACCAACAAAACCTAATTGATTAGCTAACTCAGTGTGTCTAAATCATTGTTGGAGCTCACTAGTCTAACTCCAGATGTCTAAATCAATCTACAATTAGTTAACTGATGAGGTAGGTGGAAAAATGTGCCTCTCCCTGCATGCATGCAAAACTGGCGCTAGGCTAACTATGATATAAAAATGGGGTTACTCTAATTCTACAAAAGATCAAAGGAAAATAAGAAAAAATGGAAAATATGAGGCTAATGAATTAGAAAGTGATTTGATAAAACAAAATATGTGCACTAAATTTGATGGCAAATTGTTTTATTCGGAATGAATTCCTCTTGTGAATATGTCTTCAACAGTGGGTACGCAAACTCCACGTTGTGTTGATTGTATGCACAGGTGGAAGTTACTTCTCCTTTAATTTCAAGGTATCAATGCAGTAGCCTTTGAGGTTTCTTAAGTTGACACACTTGTTAATGATGCATATAGTTAGGGACTAGTGATCAACGATATCAATGCACGAGTTAATGATGCATATAGTTAGGGACTAGTGATCAACGAGTTAATGATGCATATAGTTAGGGACTAGTGATCAACGATACATTACAAGATATCCTTTATTAAATGCAATGGTGTTTAAATATTTCCTTTTAACTATCATTGCTAGCTCTTCCTTCCTCTTTTGTTTTTAATGATGATGTGGCATTCTAAATATTAACAAGCACTTCCAATGGCTAAAGAAATGGATTACAGATCGAATCCCTACAAAACAATAACCAAGAAGTATTAATAATATCTTTTGAAAGCATCAAATAATAATATTATATTATAAACAAGGTATTCACAAAGTTTAACAGCAATTTTAAACTCAAAATTCATGAAAAACATTTATTTGTACAAAAGTTTGAATAGGAGTAGCACTCCACTATCCTATCGACCTTTATTTAATCCATCCATGCAACACTTTTAGGAAAATGATACATAGAGTCGATAAAATATATACTTTATTAACTCAAATGTATTAAACCTTTACAATGACAAAGGTAGGTCAATTTCTTGAATTTTTTTTAATATATTAATAATAACCTTATATATAATTTTATAATATTAAAAAAAATTAAAAAATTATTTACAATATTTTATTACACATTCATGCCATTAAACATTTAGTTTATGTATTCAATTTAAATATTCATTAACCAATGAGTTGTATTAATATTCATTACTTTCGAATTATGTGTCTTTTAGCTTGTAGAATATCACAATTAAGAATTTGTGCTAGAAGCAACTATTAACACAATAGTACAGGTGAAGAGTATTGTTTTTTTTTGTAAAAATATGTTTATGGCATGATGTAATTTTATTATTTGTAGATTTTAGGCAAAATTTGAGGAAGTATATTAATAAACTTTTAAAACATATCCTAACTTTGCCCAAAAGTATAAAACTTTGAAAGTATTTATTTTTATTCATATTATTAACAGTTTTGTGTTTTGCTTTGCACTAAAGATAAAGGGATAAAATTATCCTCATTAAGCCCAAAAAACTATGTTACCGACCATCAAGATCGAATATCCAATTGACTCAAACTCTTTAGAAACGCCAAATCATAATCTCATGAAATTCAAGCTACGAAATTAATAAGTAAAAGAAGAGCATCAAACCAAGCAAACCAATCAAGAGCAATTGAAAAGAAAAAATTGCAAATCTTGAGATTGGGAGCCCTTTAAAACTTATTAGAAATTTGGAGGGGGGTTGTTTGGGTGCCAACACGGTGATATTTTATTCCACCATCCCCATGGAGTCCACAACGTGGAATCCATTAATGTTTAGATAGACTCAATATAGCTTGAGATATTTATTGTATATATAACTCTTTATTTGGAACATTAAGTAGGTTGAGTATGAATATATTATGCATATGAATGAATTGTTAATGTGCCAAGCTCTATGCTAAGAGATTTGATTATATGTTAAAATAAGTATTCATTGGTAGATGGTGTTTACAACTTGTAAGTAAAGGGAAATGATACCATTGATCTGTATCTAATCTCATAGTGTTTCGTACCAATCTCCATAGTGGAGTGTTTTGCATTCGTAAATTGATAACTTCAAATAAGAAGCACCATTGATATTGTGATTTCTAACTTCAAATGTTTTATTAATCTTTCAACATCTTCAAAAAGTGTTTTATATTTCATTAATAGAAAAATAATAAATAAATGAGTACACAGGATTAGATTTTAAAGATAAATAAAAATATTTAAGTGGGGCTTTGAGTAAGTATATANTGTTTTTGTATATTATGTTTTCTTATATGTATGTCAATTTAATGGTTTGTTTATATTTTTTAAGTAAGTCAATCTCATAGTTTATGTTTTTTTTTAACTGTAAGTCAATTTTATAGTTTTTATGTTTTGATTGGTTTATTAAAAGTCAATTTTATGTTTTTTATGTTTTGATTGGTTCAATAAAATTTTCTATATTTTGGTTGGTTAAATAAAAGTTCAAATTTATACATTACAAATACAATCCTATGTATTACAATCTTCCTCTATATCTGCATAAAAGGGGTCCAAACAATCCATGGCCTCACCATAGTCGAATCCTTGATCCAAAAGCCTTGTAAGGTTGAGTGTGGGGAGAATTAAGTTTTATGTTATCATTTATTGAATTTATCAAAATAACGTCCTCTTCTTGTTCATCATGATCCTTCATTGTGAGAGGCATCGCCTCAATCACAAAAAACATTTTCTTTTTAGAGAGATCCCACTAACATTACAAAAATCCAAACCAAGGGTTATAAGGTTTGAAGTAAGCACATATTAAAGAAATGAGAAGAGGAAGCCGTGCATGAGTGCAATGGCTCCCTCACTTGGGATTAATGAGACAAGACTTGTTGTGCATTAGAGTGGGTGAAGATGCCAAATGGACCACATGTTGAATTTATCACCAGACAACTTTTTAACTTCAAACATTTGCAATCTAAATGGAATCAAACCTAACCAAATTGAACTTTCTAAGGGAGCCATATTCATTTTGTGGGGTCCCTATTTTACACTATAATTCCCTTGTCTAACTTGATTGCATCATTGGAAAGTTGATCTGCAACTAAATTGTTGATATGCCTGAGGTGCATAAGTTTCACGTCGTCCAGGCTTTGAAGGTTCCAATTAATACACTCATAATTCCTACCTTGTATATTCCCTTCCTTAAAAAATTTCCCCTTTATATGCTTTATGACAAAAAAGGAGTTTCTAAAAATTATAATATGTTATAGTTGAAGACTCTTCACAATTTCTATACATAGAAGAAAGATGTACATTTTAGCCTAGTTACTTGTTGCCACACCTATACCCATGAAAATTTCATTTCTTCATTTCCATCAAGATAAAAAAAAACCCTAAACTTGTCACCCCTTAGCATTAAATATAATATTCTATTAACATAAATTCTAATTATTAAAAAAAGAAGAATCCTATTTACAAACACCCCAAAACATAGAAATGAAACATACCTTCAATTCATTTTAGACATACTCAAGTTTTTTTTGGTATTTATTTTCCCGCTTTGAAGGTATGCTAGTACTATATATTTTCATTTCATTAAATAATGTTGACGTACTCACCTTTTTGCTTCACTTCATTTTGCTTTCACAAACAAACTCTCTACAAAATATTGAATCTTTACTACAACAAACTCTCTGCAATAGACCTTTCCTAATGGCACTACTCGTTTACATACCTCAAAACCGACCAGGCCTTCTTTCCACACTTCCCTCACTTTTCCAATTTACGAACCTCTGCACTTCGACACTTCCTCCCTTTTGCTGGCTACAACAGATCCCATTTTGAGTCATCAATATGGGAGCCCCCATTAAATTTTTTAATTGGTTTCCCAAACCATATTTTCCTTAATGGGAACTATCAAGCTGTGAGTATGATGTTTTCACTTAATAAAATTTCCTCGTTGGTCTTGTTTTTTTTGCGATTTTGTTGATTTCGGAAGCACCTTTTATTTTTAAAACTTTCGTTCTGGGCACTTCCGTCTTCCGCATTCCATAGTGCGGAATTCAGGGATCCATTTTTTTCAAGTCATTGGGGAAATGCATTCTCGACTTTCGCCTTTCTCCTATGCGGATTCCAGAATTTTCATTTTTCATCAATAAAACTTTCTTGCCGACTTCCGCTTTCCACTGTGCGGAATGCGGAAATCGGAAGTTACAAGTTCGCAATAAAATTTATGTGCTTTTTGACTTCCGCTTTCTGCCATGCGGAATGCGGAAACCAAAAAAGTCTTTGTGTTTTTTTTTCTCATTTTTCCAACTTCCACTTTCCGCAGTGCGGAATGCGAAAATATGAACTTTGTTGTTTTTCTTCGTAGTACATAATGCCAAAATCAGAACTATTTGAAAATTATATATATATAACAAAATGCTCTTCTTCAATATATTTGAAAATTAACAAAATGCTCTTCACCATCAAACACAGGAGGCTTAGCCTTCTTGAATTCATCACGTGAATTGTTCTAGTAACGTCTCTTCCTCTTACTTTTGTGAGATGAAGAGCTTGAATCCTCAGTGGATCCTTCAGGGTCAAATGATCCACTAGAAGGTCTCTTTCTTCTTCTAGCATTGCTTTTACTTCCTTCTGGACCTACTGCATGATGCCCAGAGCTCATCCTCCTCTGGATGTCTGTCAAACTCTACAGCATGGCTGCATTTAGATGATTTTTCTCTTCCTGATCCTTAACCAATCTATCATTATCTGCCTTGTAACTTTGCATTTCCACCCTTAAGCTCCTTATGGTGGCTACAAAATCTGGCGGAGTCTCTTGAAATCTTCTGCCATTAGATTTTGTCTTAGCATTTCCAACTTAGACGTTTTATCCCATAGCATCTTCCTTGTGCTCATAGGGGTCATGTGCATCATTCATGCTATAACTTCTTATGGGTGAGTCACAACCCACTCTTCCAATCTGCACTATGTGGAATGTTGCTTTTGATGTGACTATGATTCTGCAAAATGTGTTCATAAACAGAATTGTTAGCTGCATAGCATTCACAGGAATGTATACATTACTTTACATGCAGTTGGAAAAATCATATATTGACAACTTGTCAAAACATATACTTTTATCTTCACAAACAACGACTGTCTCAGGGGGACAATGGGGGTCAAGGAGGCTTGCCCCCTTGTGGCTTCCGCCACTGCAGGTCGGGTTGAGGGTAGTGCCCTCATTTTGTTTTTTGTAAATATTTCGATTTCACACAATCTGGTGCATAAATTCACAACCATTTTCAACTTTCTCGTACCTGTAAATGCCACTGAAAAACATGCTTGATTTCTCAAGCTTAGGAACCACTGTAGTAGTCGTTCCACCCTTGACAGATCCCTTCTGCGACCGGAAACATCTTTTCCGCACTGAACCTGTCCTTTTTGCACTTTGCCTTCTGCCCTTCTGACCTCGAAACTCGGGATTCAAAAACTCAAAGGCTCAACGAAGTGACTTGTCAGTCTTTCGCCTTCCACCTTCCGCTTTTTGCCTTTGGAAATTGGGAGTCACAAACTCAAAGGCTCGATGAAGTGAATTGTCAGTATTCTGCCTTCCACCTTCCACTTTCCTCCTTCGGAACTTGGAAGTCAGAAACTCAAAGGATTGACGAAGTGAATTGTCAATATTTCGCCCTCTGCTTTCTGCCTTAGGAACTCGAAAGTTGGAAACATATCGATCGACGAAGTTCTTCAACTGTGGTTCTGCCTTCCACCTTCGAAACTCGAAAGTCGGAAAACTATCAAACGACGGAAACTCTATCCATGGTTTCTCCTTCTGCATTCCACCTTTCCGATTTCCGCCCTTAACTTTTGACCTTATCCTTTTTTGCACTTCTGACTTCCGCTTTCTGACCTCGGACTCCGGAAATCGGAAGTTACTTTGCCTTATAATTTTTTTGTACTTAGAAAATTTTGAAAATTTTATTTTTCTTCCTTCTTTGTCGGCTCAACTTAGGCTTTCAGGCCGACACGGTGGCTACAAGCTTCGTTGGCTCCACTTAACCATCTCAGCCAACATGTATCGACCCCACTCGGGTAGTTCAGCCCACACAACAACTTCAAAAACACTTAGAATTTTTTTTTTTGAAATTTTTCTCTGTCTTTCTCATTTTTCTTCTACTGGCCAGAGGATAATCTTTCCTCTGTCAACTGCTCAACTTGTCCCATTGAGGCCCAACGCTGCAACTAGTGCTCTGATACCACATTGTCACGGCTGGAAGATTAAACGATGGAAAGTACCTCTTATGTCATGTCTTTCTTCCAAATTGCAGCGATAAAATATGAAGAAGGTGATTTGCAGTTTGAATTATGCTCTTGATGGTGACTGTCAAAATTGTAATGCTCGTTCCCTGAAGATCCAAATGAATATGATCTTGATAAAGTGGACAATAATTTAGATAATGTGTCATTTTCCATTATTGGGTCTCCCTTAGCAAGGAAAGTATGGTTACTGAATATGGAATTCAAGTGCGGATACTTGGAGAGCTGAGTCTTCTTCCCAAGTGCATTAGGAGAGCGATAGAAGAAGTCATGCTCATTTCAGTTTATAATGGAAACAACAAACAATGTTAGACAATGGATCGCAATCACTAAAAGAGGATCCCAACCTTTCATTGCAAACACCTATCAGTTGAACATAAAATGAAAACGCCTATCACCTGAATGTACCATTTGCATTGACCCAACAGAAATGAGTTTCCCAGAACATGGAATAGTGGAAGGTACACTCATAGATGGTGTGACCTGCGCAGCTGGTTATTCTGTATGCATTCGACCATTCTGTATGCCAGTTATTCTTTATGCAACCGGTTATTCTGTATGCAATGGAGAATGTCATGTCTCACTGCCCGAGCACAAACGAACCCTTGCTTCTGGACCCTCAAGCAAGCAACAGAAGGACGCACACGACGGAGGCACGCATCGAAACCGATAACAAAACACATTTCCATTCACCATTCGCCAACGTGACAAAACAAGTGTCGAAACACTATTTGACAGAGAGACGAGGAATCTTTTGAGACTGCGTCTCCATTGTGAAACACCTTCAACGTAAACATAAAATTATTAATGATAAAGTTTTTATATTCCATGATGGAATTCTTATTATCCCTTCCTATCTTCCGATATATGAGAAGTCAAATATTTTTTACTTGCATTAGTTTTTTTTAAACAAAAGTTTACATCATATTTTATAATGTTTTGTATATTTTTTATATTAAATATAATATTTTGAAAAATCAAAATAATTTTAACAGTAACACAAAATTTTGATTTTTTTATCGGTTTAGGACAACTCTGATTTGACATAAATCCTTGCGGGAATGTTTTTTATTTTCAAAATTTAAAATTAAATAATAAAAAAATTATAAAAAAAATAAAAAAACACCACCTTTCTTGAAAAACACCACTTGTCTTGTCCCGCAATCCTATAGCGTTAATATAATATTGTATGTTTCATGCTATTCTATAGCATTAAAATAATATTGTACTTTTATTTTTAACAATGAACCATCCATTCATTCCTTTATAAAATTGTCCCAAAGAACCCTTCCAAGTCCTCGAGAGCAGCGAGACCATACTTTGAAAGCCAACAAATCAATGACATGGAAATGGTTGCGGACTTTAACTACAATGGCTCTGACTCGACGAGATAAATGTGTAATGCTCCGATGATTAACAAACCAACATAATGTATCTATCTTACGTATACGATTAATGCCACTTGGAAGCTTCAATGGTGAGATCGACAAGTATCATGGTGTTGATCGTATTATTTGCTTACTATGTTAAAAGAAACAATTTGTACGAAGTAACAGGTTATTATTTGTGCCTTTGGTTTTAAAGACGTTCATATGAAGTGGGGTAGCAGTATATTTACCAGACTTTTAACTTATTTTGGTCTTTCTACAGATGATGAATGATGTTGTAACAAGAAAAGTTTTCTATGTCATGCAACGCTATTTACAGATTCCAATGTCAGCTAGTGTGGCAACCCTGCTAGCATTTTGTAGCTCAAAGTTACTCATGTATCAATTGCCTACCCTGCTAGCATTTTGTAGCTCAAAGTTACTCATGTATCAATTGCCTAGGTGTGGCGGCCCAAGAAAATATGAAGTCTCATTAAATGTCATAAAGTGACTTTATGAGTTTTTATCAAAGTACTTGATGATGTCACTTTTTAATTTAAAAGTGATATGTACTTTATTGAGATTATAAAGTGACTTTTAAAATATTTATCTCAATAGTGACTTTTAAAATATTTAGGGTTAAATGTGACTTTTTAAAAAGTTGAGATTTAATATGGTTATGACTTAGGAGTTTTAAGCCATCTTGATAATAAATCTCAGTCCTAGATCTTGTGGGCAAAGGTATAATCTCATCCTTAGAATTCAAAAAATCATGGGAGTTACTCTAATGAGGAAAATAAAAAGGAGAGCTTGAGACTTCATTTGACACACATTCCAAGAGCATTTGGACAGTGGCACAAGTTCCAAGTAGTGAGTCTTTGGAGAGCAATAGTGGTTCAAATTCCAAGAGAAAAGAGAGATTGTTGAATTGGTTGAGAAGAGGCATTATTTGAGGGAGATCATATCTCAAGGTTGAAGGGCACACATCCCAAGGCAACTACAACAAATTAATGGGAAAACTACACAATGGAGAAACTAAGGTCGTATTATATGGATTGTTGAGGCTGTACTGTATGAATTGTTGAGGCCATACTATTGTTAGAGGCTACACATAAAATGAGGTCAGGTGCGCATTATTTTTTAGGCAGTATAACTATTGTTGGGGCTGTACAACTGAATTCTGAGTGTTGAAGCAGAGGATGATTGTTTATTGAGTGAATGTGTTGAGTCTTATTCGTCGTACAACCTGTTGGGCATGTTTTATTAGGAAGCAAAAGACCCAGTCATAAAGGTGATTTTTTTGCTCAGTTGCATTTAATGTTGTTAAGAATGGTTGATGTAAACTATGATATTAAACAAAAGCTTGATAAGAAGATTTCTCTTGGAATGGTTTCCCCCCAGGGTGTGGGGGTTTTTCAAGGGTTTGTGTTTGACCAAAATCCCTATGTTAATCATTTTACAATCTCCTGTTAATGTGTGTTATTCCACTGCAAAATGTACTTAATGAATAATATATTTACCTACAATATATATTCATTAATGCTTGATAATGGTGTGTGATTATTGACTGTTGTCGAGGTTATTATCAGAGTTTTGTGAATTGTTTGAAATCATTCTCAATGGCTGTTAGGTGGACAACATTCTGAGTTTTGTCATTTTTCAACATGATATCATAGCTAGGGATTTGATTTTTCAGTGGACTATTGGAGTAACAAAGAGTGTAAGAGATTTGCATGAGCAGGGTTGATTGTGAAGCAGTTGTGTGAGAAAAAGTGTTACTGAGTGTGACAACTAAGGAGTGATTTTAACACCGTGGGAAATAAGTGAATTGTTGAGATTTAAGGAGTTGTTGGTTGGTTTGCAAGATGTCTTTGACACTTGGTTTGTGGTATTAGGACAGATTTGCGGGGGCAGATAATTTTATTCCATGGAAGGAGAGGGTCACATTGTTATTGGAGGAGCTTGGGTTATGGGAGATAACCAAAGAAGTGTACACAATACCATCTAATCCTATCCTTTTGGATGAGTACAATAGGAGGAATGTAAATGCAAGGCACATTCTTCTTGATGCCGTGGAAGATCACCGCATGCCTCAGTGACCAAAAAGAAAAATACCTATGAGATGTGGGATGCCCTAATAAAGTTGTTTGAGGATGATAATAAAAAATGGAAAATGGTTTTGAGGTAAAAGAAACGAGACATAAAAATGACTAAGACAGAAAATGTTTCACCATATCCGACCCGCATTACACAGGTTCGTTATGAGATGGGTGTTGTTGGTGCGGTGGTGGATGATGTAGAGGTTGTGAAAGTAGCCTTGAATGGCTTCTCACAACCTTGGCATGACTTTGTATTTGCAGTTGTAGCCAAAGAGCATATGCCTTGACAGGCCAGACTTTGGGACAACTTCACACAGGAGGAGTTGAGATCTAGATCCACTTCCACATGTCAACATAAAGAGGTTGATGAAGAGAATATGGCCCTTTCTGCAAAGGGTAGGAAGAAGAAGAGTGGCTCAAGCATTGGAGCGAAGTGTGGGAAGGATATGAGCAAACTGAGATGCTTTGCTTGCAAGGTTTATGGTCACGATGATGGGAAGTTCCCTCACTAGAAGAAAAACAAGAAGAAGGAAGGGTATGAGGCTACCACTTCAGTTGAGTGGAAGAGTTTGTGAAGAAATTCGAGAAGGTATTCTCGCTAGTCTCAGTTCTTTTAAGAAGCAGTGTAGCCGAGTGTGAGGAAAATGGAGCATGGTACATAGATGTCAGAGCAGCATGCTATATGATGGGAATATGGGAAATCTTTCTAAGGTTGACGGATATAGACAGAGTTATATTTGCAGAGGATGGGTATGCATGCACCCATGAGCTAGAAGGAGTTGGAAATGCCCTATTCCAACTCTAGTTTTAAGGTTATCTGGATATTGGCAGACTATTGCTTGTTTCAGATCTTATTATTTTTTCTCCTCAGTGTCGGCTCTAGAAGATGATAGATATGCGGTCCTTCACGTGGAGGGACTAGTAATTAATTATCCGGTGAGTGAGGGCATGGATGTAACATAAGTTATTGGCACTCAGGAGGGAAATATATACAGGTTAAGAGGACGAACTATGGATGGTAAGTTTGGTGGGAGACCAGAATCAGTGGCAACAATGATAACAACTTGTGGAGAGAATTCTTGCATCTCTACGAGGAGACCAAGTTGGTATGAGATGACTCTTTAATAATGCCCCATCGCTAAATTTTATCTGTGATCCAATGTATTCCTCGAAGGATTTTTGAATAATTCCTTGTGGCTTATGTACTCTACCTCTAATGTTATTTGAAATTTTTTCTTTCGTGTACTCAACTCCATGCATTTTCCCTCCCGACCTTGTTTATCCCTATGGAAGGAATTCACTCCTTATGAATTAGGGCTCTGACATCATTTTGGCAGGGATATGTCGTGGATATGTCACACCCCATATTTTCTTGTTAATTATTTTAGTTGATGGGTTGTTAGTATCTATTGTACTTTATTATTTTTTGAGATATGTTAAATTTGATAATGGTAATTTGCATATGATTGTATTTTCCAACAAAAGGAGGATTCATGAAATAGAGTTCGTGTATGTTCTTCAACATATTCTTGAGGAGTGTAATTCTTTATTTTGCATACAATTTATTAGTATTGTTTCAATATTAAAGTAATATGCTCTTAGTTTATGTAGCTAATCATTAAGGACTTGTTCTGTTTACAAATGTTTTCATCCAAGTAACAAGGTATCTACTCCCTCCTCTACAGGTTTTGTATCCTCTTACATACTAGGATCTGATCCCTTGGCTCATTTTTTTAAGGGTGGCGACAGACAATCAAATAATAGACAAAATATCTCGTTAAACCAAAGAAGACCATCCTCTTGATTATTTAGTAGTCTCTACTTAATCGCATGGCGATGTGTTCATCCTAAAATATCAAATGACGCCATCTTCATGGAACACAACAATCTTCCTAACAAAGGGATGCTACCGATATAACTAATTAGAGTGTTGGTTCCATGTGAATATTTAAGCAATTGATTCGCAAGTTGAAGGTGTTGAACTAAAGCTAATCCAAGGAATTATACTAATGTTGGTTCAAGCACTGAAGTAAATTTCACCTTGATTTATGTTGATTGCATATAGGTGTTACTCCCAACTCATCCTAGATCATAAAGGGTCCCATGGATTGAACGAGAAAACTATAGAGGAAATCTCTCCCAATTCAAAATATTCACTTACAAATCTATCTCCATCTCTACTAATGACGCAATATACTAAGTTTCCCCACATAAATTTCTCCATCTATGCAGTGTTTGACAAGACATACTAGAAATTATAATCATGAGTTTGGTATCATGATTTCCATATTCATTATAGTATTAACCTTCAATTTTCTCTCCTCCCATTCCTCCTACAATAGGTCCACTTGCCGACACTATATATACCATGCTAGAGATACATTGTTACTAATCACCACAAGACTCTTCAACTCTGATCCATACTTTAGTGTTCTTTCACCATCTATAGTGTCATACCCATAATTCCCTTCACCTTTTTGGACCCTCTTTCCATGTCAAGAAGATGTTTCTCTTGATATTGTTTTGGGTTGTTGATGGCTTGACAACAACACATCCTCAACCCTAGATGGCACCATACAATATCGTTGAGTCACAACTTGTGCAATATCCAATGGTTGAAGAGAGGAATCAAGTTCCCACCACATTTCCAAACATGTTGATGCTTGGAAGGGAAAGTTTATCCTTATTGGTGTTTGCAACAAAGGTAACAAACAACAAAGCTCTAATCACAACTAAGAAAGAAATTGCACAAGTCACTCATATTACAACTTATGCAAACCATGATTTGAATAAAAAAAGGATTGAAGTGGTCCCCTCAAAATATACTCTGGTTGTGCTTGTTAAGCAACGAATTCCCCAAAAGAGCATGAAACAAGCATAAAGATACCAGAAAGAGTAATCCACGCGTTATTGATGAAGAAAAGAGATGAATAACAAGCCTCTCCGAGGGGGGAAATTCATTCCTAAGTATATAAGACAATACAAGAAGAGTTGACTTAAATGAAAGGCCTCCTTCCTATATATATAGAATACAAAGATGTAATATTACAACTAATGGACCCAAGTTGACATAAACAATATAATACTAATGAAAATTACCACTAATAGGTCCAAGCTAACATCAATAATATGTAATGCGCCACAATATAGGGGGTGGTGTGCCAACATTTAGGGATTAACATGCCCCTCTCCTTCAGACAAGTGTTGTCCTCAACGATTGATTAACTGTGGATGCTTCTGTATGAAGGACTCATTTTCCCATGTTGAATCTTCAACTGGTAAGGTCTTTCACTTGATGAGGTACTCAATAATAGCCCAATAACGTAGTTGTTTGGTCTTGTTTTCGTGATTTGTTCAAGTTCCATATGACTTGTCCTTCTTCATCAAGATCTGTCAAGATAGTTTGAATTGGGATACTGTTTCCTATTACCTTCTTTAAGAAGGAAAGACAAAAAAATGAGTGGACCCTTGAAGATGAAGGGAGCTCCATTTTGTAATCTATACTACTAATCTTTTGCAATACTTTATAAGGACCTTAGTACTTGGGTGTTAATTTATTGTTTTTATTTAGTTGCTTGAGGGATATTTGTTTGTAAGGTTGTAGCCTCATAAACACCCGATCCCATTATTCAAAAATCCTTTCATTGCAATGTTGATTTGCTTGTTTTTTCATCCTATTTTTTGACATAGCTAGGTTGTCCTTTTGTAACTGGAGAACTTATTGTTGGTGCTCTAGGTGTTTTCCGCAACTTGAACTTTAGATTTTCCTTTTAAGGGAGATGTGATAGATGGAGGATGGTACCCATAAAGTGCCATAAATGGAGACATTTTTTATGATGTATGGAAGGAAGTATTATGCCACCTTTCTGCAAAATATAACCATTTCACACATTGTGTTTTTTTGTCATATGCAAACCAACGAAGGTATCCTTCCAAACATTTGTTCACTATCTCAGGTTTCCCATTGAATCGAGGATGATAGGATGAACTATAAGTCAAATGGGTACCATTGAGTTACTCACATCATGAGGAATCATTTCCCACAACTCTCTATGGGTTGGGTGTCATTTAATATTGTGCATTGGTATATGTCGAACCCCATGCTGCACCACCAACCCCACCAACCTATCTACATAGCCTGCTGGTACCTCTCATATATGTTATACCTCAAAATTTCACAATCATATGGCGTACTTGGTTTTCATGCTTCATCACCATGAGAAGTGTGATTATGATGTTCCCTAGGTGTGTTAGGATCCATCATCGTGTAGTTGGTTCACTGCCTAGCCATGTTTGTGAAGGATTCCTATCATTCTGGGGTTGAAATCCACCATCCTAAACCCTGGATTGGGATTTGGATGAGTATTTTCGCTCCCTCCCGCCTGTGCAGAAAGGAACAAAAACCAATTCTCAATATTAGGGAACAACAATCTCCCGCTTTATCTCTCTGTGGGCTTCATTGGGGGAGAAACAATCTTGGTCCAACTACTTTGGAATGAATCTAGGAATGAGATTTGGATAAGATCTTGAGTGGACGAGTCTGTCATTTGAGTATCACTCCCTTTTCCATTCCAAGCAAGTTCAATATTCTCTGATCCAACATATCCTCTCTTGATCCAATCCTTTCTCCAAGTAGTTTGGCCTTCCAAATCCTATAAATTAACCACAATATTTGGATTTCACACATGGAAAGAAAGCTTGAAGATGCCATCCTTATGCTAGTCTAATTCTCAAGGGACCTGAAAGGAGAGCTTGGAGGAGATGTAGCTACTACATCAAGTATATGCTTATATGTACTTCTTAACGGCTTTCCATTTAATATAAACTTGGCGTATTTCTCCCATACTTATGTTAAATGGCATGCATGTTTTACTTTGTTGCATTCAAAGTATATAGATCTCTTTTTTATTAACAATACTTTGTGGAAGGAAGGAAGTCTTATGTTGTCTTCATAGGATTCTTCCATGCTTTGGAGCTTCAGGCATCAAGTTTAAAGGTTGGAGCAACGAGGACAACCATCCATTAAGAGGCAGGTAATATATCCTTTCTTACCTTCTTCCCTTATTGTCTTGTTGTATGCATGAAATTTATATCTAGGAGAATGTTATGGTCCATTTGTTGACCTTTGTCTTGGATTAGGAAACCATTTTATATCCAAGAGAAGTTCTACATGTTCACAGGGAGAATTTTCGACCAGAATATGGCATGTATCGGAGGCCAGTTTTTAGCAACTAGTGCACCTCCAACTCCTACATCTCTTCGTCCTCCTAGTCTGGAGGATGCTACACCTCCCCATCGAACATGTTGATATCTGTAATATGTATAATACACAACAATAATTAGAAAATTTCATTAAACAATTTAATATAACAATTTAATATATTTTTCATTTGCATTAAGTATAAATATAATAAAATGCAACTAGATTAATTCAAACATAACACTAAACTTACCTCTCTCATTTGGTGGCTCGGTCAGGGTGAAGAAAATTTTATGGCACAATCTCCAATCCAAGGCAGCGTATGGATATGGAACAAATTCTAAGGGATGTTGCTCCTTGCTACCTAACATCTTGAGCAACTCCACTGTGATCTTGGATGGGAAGTCATGTTGCCCCCTCTTGGGCATCATATGGCCACACATGCACATATGAACCTCCGTTATCATCCTATGAGGGAGGTGTTCAAAATATTGACTAGTGGTCAAAAATATCTCAAAAAATAGACAAGAAAAGTCTGAACAAAGAGGGAAGTTGACCCTCCCATCAAATTATGCACGACATCGATCCAGAGCATAAAAAAATTGTCATAAAAAGATAGCAGACCACCTAATGCATCTAGGTCTCTACACTAAATAGTCAACATAATACAATAGAGGGAAGCTAATGTGCTTCCCATTAGTGGTGAGGTGAGTAATGGTCATCACCAACAAAGAAAGGTACCTCACCTCATCTCTACCAAAAGAAGGAATGGAAAGATATCCACCACGAACCTGAAATTGAGTTGGGTTGACGATATGGGCATTGACATATCTGAGCATAAACTAGTTGGCTCTCTACAACAACTCCAACCGGGACATCACATAACTAGGGGAATTCCTTCTCTCTCCTAGAGATCCTAGTGATGAAATATATGTCCTCCTCAGTGGGTTTATATCACTGATTATGACAACACAAAACACCTTCTTATGATGATCCTAGTATCGAATGAACTGGATCAACAATGTGGTGTTCCCCTTGAGGGATTTCACCTCCTAATAGAACTTCAGGAGGATGAAAACCATCAAGAGGTCTATGGTCCGATCACTAATAGGATGAGGGTATACATCCCTCTCCCTCTCCATAGTCTCCAACTCCCACACAAAGTTGTACTGATCAACTTGTGCATGTCGCTCTTGCCTTGCCTGGCGGCGCTCACGTCCCTAGTTCACATATAACATCATGTCTCATAAATATACATCTAAAACTGTTATATGAGAATTCTACTTAATTACATAAAATATTAAATTTTTGCAAAAAAAAAGACGAGTGTTGCGCCAATATAATATTAACACACCGCAGACGATGCACTTGTACATACAACACACCACTAAGGATGCACTTAAATAAACAAGGCACACCAACAATCTATTGTTATATTCAAAAAAATTATTCATAGTAACTGGTGTGTCATTACATATCCGCATCGATGCATTCTAGTTACCCGATCGCATAACTGCATGGCATGTGTTTTGAATTTAAAATGGAATTATGGTACACATATGCACGACAACGCACTGTGAACAAGTGCGCTGATGTGCACTGGGAACATCATTCAATTATGTTTTTTTATTGTTCACGCTGAAATATTGAATGGGTTAACGATGCATTTATATTAATTAAGCGCACCGCCAACGATGAAGTGATGTGAACTAGACTCATTCAAAATTTATATTCTTATTGTTATTTTAGAAAGGGGTGTGCGATGCACAAATTACACATTATCACATTATTAGGGGTGCGCTTACATAATTTAGGTGCACCATTAAAGGGTGTTTTTTACCCCAGCGCAACAATGTGTTACTTACACTTCAAAGCACTAGAAATACAGTGCGATGGTGTATTGAACACACTGTAGATTACAATAGGATTATGGTGCGCTTATATCACATCAACACATCGTTAACGATGCACTGATGTGAACTAGAAGCACCGTCATTTTTAACATTTTATTGTATGGTTAGAAGGGGTTGCATGGTGTGTTAAGTACAAGTCAACGCATCAAATCGATGCACTAGCTCTATCTAGATGCACCGTAGAGGGTTTTTTTTTTTGCGTTTGGTGATGCGTTAGTTACACTTCAAAGCACCAAGTTTATGATACGATTTGGTACATAACGCACTGTGAAATAGTTTTTTAATTGAATTTTGTCGGTATGTTGGTGTGCTAAGAAAGACTTTGTGCATTGTACATCCGGTGCTCATAATACGAAATAGTGCACCAACCTGACGGTGCAGAATGTTTTTCTTACCACAAAATTTACAGTTAATGTTTTTTATTATGAAAATGAAGGTTATCAATGCACTACAGAAGCATAAAACGTTGTTAGTGTAGTACCTATTTCCCGTAAACACATCACTAGCAGTGCACCCTATAAATTTTACAGGGTGCAATGCGAACCAAATATCTCAATTGCACCGTGCGATTATTTTTTAAATGGAAAATTAAGGATTAATTTTAAAAATTAATATGCTAAAAAAATAAGTTATGAGGTAAAAATCAATTTACCTGCTCTCTTGCACTTTGGAAAGGCATCGTAGCGATGTATGGAAATTTTAAAATTTTACCCACCATTTCAAAAAATCGAAAATGCAGATAGGAACCAATAGGAACGAGCAACATGTCCATGTGCAACACAAATGTTAGGGTGTCTAATGGGGTGATGTACGACACCAGTGCTATTGGGATCAAAGGGACTATAGAAGGTAAAAATTATTTTTATGGTGCGGCAATTTTTTCTATAAAACCCTTTATTGGAGTGGCCGAGTCAAGGACGCACCATGGCCGTCATTTATAGAAACTTTACCGCAAGCACAATTTTGAAATAAAATAAAACGAGTCAATCTTTTGACCTAACATTGTGCTTGTGTGATTATGACACACCGAGGTGGTCAATACTATCGAACAAACCACTAAAGAAATTTAAATTAAAAAATAATAATCCTAACGCGGTGCAACTTATGTTCGAATGCACCCGTGCGATTAATATTAAGAAACACACTAGTTGCAAAAATATAGTTTTTTTGGCTTGATGATATTTTTGGTCACGGTGTAAGATGATTTATGGCAGCTTTGGTGCGGTGTGTTATTGTTTTACATGCACCAAGGCATTTGTATTGAAGTAACGCAGCGGTTACAACAATGTATTTTTTTCGATTGATGATATATTTGGTTGCAGTGCACCGTGATTTATGGAAGCTCCGGTGCGAGGATCTTGTTAACGAACTAGTGCGTTCATATTGAAGTAACACACCACTTGTGAAAATATAGTTTTTTTTCTTTCGCTTGATGATATGTTTAGCCAGGATGCAACATGATTTATGGAAGCACCGGTGCATGGTGTCTAGAAACACCCCACTGCATTCATTATGAAGAAACACACCAATTAAAAATGTTCACTAAAACCTATGACTACTTGCCTCCGCTAGTGACCTCCACTATAAACAGATATTTGGGCTCTTTTGAGAGGAGTGTCCACTATAACCTTCGCTAAACAACCTTTTCCTTGTTGTGTCCCTCTTAGAATTATGAAATACTACAAATTGGTAGAGTGAACCTGGCACATTCAATTCCAAATCTTCCTTAAGGGGATTCAATGACAACTTGTTTGTAATTAACACATATATTAGGATATTGTATGGAAGCCTTACATTTTCAGCATAATATTCTTCAAAGAACTTATTTAATTTGAAATTATAAGAATTGCACATGTGTTTAAGCCATGATGCACCTAACTTATGCATTAATACAAGGCTAGTGGTACACTCTTGCATATTTGCAATTGGGAAAAATGAATATATTATCGAGTGTAAGAGTTTCAATTTTTTATTAACCATACATTTTTTCATGCCAAATTCTATTGAGATTTTAGGTTCCATTGAAATTCTCGCCATTGGATATTTTATGCTTTTTCTATATGAATATTCGCTGAAGAATCTAGTGTAGTTCCTAATTTCCCGTGTTTTCAACAAAAAAGATGGATATGGCTTAAAAACATCATGATCGCTTGTTGATGAGTCTACAACTAGGGAAAGCTACACTTCAATCAACTTTGAAGTCTACAATTCTTGTAGTATAGATACTCCAAAATCTGTCTATTCAAATTTAAACAAGGGTATTTATACATGTGTGCATCTTAATTGTTCTTGTTTAATATAGATGCTTCCAATATCAAACAATTAATAATATCTTGTTGTTGAGACATAAAGTAATTAACCTGAGGTAGAGGTAATCAAAGAAAATTTTAAGAACCCCCTTAAATGTATATATATAATACATGGGCGAATCCCCGTGATAAATGAGAAAGTGTGGAGGCTATTTTATCATTAATATAATATGTATATATAAGTTTTTGGTGAATATTTCATGGAATTATAAAATCTTGTAAAATATGGGTGAATCTTTTACAAATTTATAAAATCTTGTGAAATAATGGCGAATCTTTCACAAAATTATAAAACCTTGTATAATATTTAGCGAATATTTCACATAATTAAAAATATTGTAAATTTTGGTAAATCTTTCATTGAAAGATAAAAACTTAAGGCTTGAAAAAAATTGACTTAATAAAACTACCTGGATGGTGTTATATTTAGTTTAGATTTGTCACGCACTCTTGCACTAGAACACCTTGTAAAGAAAACCCAATTTCCAAGCTAAAGTGTTGAATTTATTCATCATAGTGACTTGTATAGTACTAAGTTCAAAACTACTTAGAGATAAAATGGAGAGATGATTTCATAAATATTTGCAATTTACAGTAGAGCATTTTATCAAAGTGTGAAGCTCATTTATCATACTACACTCAATGTACAGTCATTTTTCACAAAATATGTTGGGCCCAATCATCCCCCTCAATCTAAAATTATAGCTACAATAAAAGTAGTTCTTTGAAGCACTACTCGAAATACAACGCTTGATCTGTTACAAGGATTTCTCCCTTGTTACGTGCAAAATCACCAGCCTTACATCAATGAGACTCTAAGGGAGAGTTCATGAAAAAAATTAAGACAATAAGCAAGATTAGTAAAACGAAACAAATATATACAAGGACTACACTAGAAAAAAATGCAAATAAAATAAATGTTATCCCTTCTTTCTTGAAAGTGGGCCACCGTGGCCGTCTCAGAAGTGGTCCGCCTCTCCCTAGGTTGGTTCTCCAGGTAGGTACGGAGGGTGTCTCGACGTACTAAGTGGGAATGGTATGGAAACGAGGTGGTGGCAAAAAGGTGTGTGAATACCTGAGAGATAAAGGTATCCCAACGTAATCACGATAATGAAAAAAGGTTATGAATTGTTTTTGGGGAGACCTTCACAATGTATCTATAGTAAAGTTTTAGGTATTTTTGACCCAAGGTTAACCCATGGTATTTTGTTGTGGTTTTTTTTATCTTCTCTCTTTTTTAGGGTTTTGGAATCCTTTTTAGGGTTTTTGACCCCTTTTAGGGTTTTTTAACCCTTTTTGGAAGAGAATGAGGGTAAACCATAGTAAATAATAATGTTTTGGACCTTTTTTGGTAGAAATACAATTGTGAAGGTCAAAAGTAAGGGAAATATGGTGGAAATATGATGTATTTATGAAGTTTAGGCCATGTAGAGCTAGGTGAACAATTTTTTTTGTTAACAGATTGCCCCCTGATGTGTGAGGGCAGGAGCTCATCGTATGGTCGATGGACATCGAAGGATCATAGGAATAGTGGAGAGACCTAGAGAGACTTGCAGAGAAGTGGAGCTTCCTTGTTCAAACCACGGTGGATTTTGGTTTTTTATTAATGGTTCCCATCAATGGGTGTGATACAAAGAATGTGACTTGTATATGGATGAGGCATGCATACCCATGCTCGTAACAATGTCAAAAGAATAAATAATTGGATAAAGGATCAAAAAAATGGGAGCTGATCAATAAATATACAAATGATGATACATAATGGTGGCCTCAAATAGGAGGTTGAATAGAATGTTGATCTGAAGAACTCATACATACAAATAATGGCATTCTCATGGAATGCAATATCATCACAATTGATGCTCTACTGAATCTGGAGGTGTACATATGCAGCATCAAGTACTGGAGATATATGGAAGCACAACACTGGGAGCTCCCAAACATTGTCGCCAACGTAGCCCAGAAATCACAAATGACATGAAATTGTGTGGGTCCCATAGTAGACTCACCAATGTGCTAGAGTTGGGTGACAACCGAGGTATTCGACCAAATATTGAATGGAGCAATACCATGTACGAATCTCAATGGTGCGATGATGTTGTTGAAGTCGAGCATGTGAGAAACAATCAGCCCGAGAGGCACTAATGACTCCTCTCAAGTGGTCCAAGGAAATCATCAATAAGGTGGATGAAACCAGGATACAGGGACCTTGGGTCTGTCCTATGGAATAGATGTGTTGTCGTCGACAGAGGGAGACCTACAACTAACCACGGAAATGACATGTCCTTGACTAGAAGCACGAGGGGATAACCAAATATGTGGACCAATTTGGGGATTGACATATTGAATGGGGGAACAGGGGCAGGGGGAGTACGGGGGACTCAAACTTCCTTTGTTTAGAGTATGATGACAGGGTTGACCTGGCAGCAAATGAAACTGACTCATGGGAGAGGGATCATAGCTGTAATATCAGCAATGGAACTGCAGATAGGAAATACTGAGGGAGGTAAGTGGACTAGTGATATCCAGGGGATCCAAGGAAGACTCATTGGAGAATACTCTAAACAAAGGTGACCCAATGGGGGGGAGATGCCGAACTATCATATATGGGGTGGCGCCTAAAGACACCGTTATGACACAATCTCATGGATTTTTAGTGAGCCCGAGAAAGTAAATGCTTGATGGTGTTTTCAATTTTAGAGAGTCTGGAAATAGGAAGAAGACTCCAGTGTGGTTTCTTTTTCATATGTAGTCTCCTGAGCCCGAAAAAGGATAAAAGTGTACAAAGGAGAGCTCTCCCAAGCTTTGGGGGAGGAAGACTTCTTTACCGTTGGTAGTCCAACCAGGTTGGAAAAGGTTAAACCTATACTGAATGGACAGTCTTTCAAATACTTTTACGAGCATGAACGAAACCAAGATTGCTCAGTGATCTTTTTTTCATGAGAAGGCTGGAAAAGAGCTTAAAGACAACCCATAATGAGATTTTTCGTAGAGTATGGTCCCAATGTCTGTGAAAGCATAAAATGATACAAAGGGAAATGTTCATGGCCTGAGTGTGCCAAGGTGGTCCTTTTCTTATGATAGTCTACATAGTCCAAAAAAGGACATAAACGAAGCTACATAGACCCCCTTTCAAATACTTTAACGAGCATGAAAGGAAGCAAGTGTGCTCGACGATCTTTTCATTCTTTTAGGAGTCGAAAAAGATCTTAACAGAAACTCCATAATGGGAAATCAAGCAAGGGGAAGTGTTCGATATAAGGAAAGAGGTTATGTTGTGAACATGGATTATGGGCATAAATGTAGAACACTAATGGGACCCCCTTGTGGGATGATGGATGGCGGTAAAATATGGCCAACTATGCAGTACGGATGGAGCGAATGGCTCGTGAACATGCCAATACATACAAAGGGAAATTCGCGTGATGGAACGCAAATCATGGTGACTTCTGAGAAATGGCCTGAAAAATCATAGTGAGAGCACAAGACAAGGGTGTCGTCAAAAGACAGAGGATGAAAAACCGAACCCGGTGGTGCAAACGACGTCTCAAACGGACTCTGGATGACTCTCTCTAGTGATGTTGCCTCTGGTGCAGTGGTGCACAGGAAAAACTAGACCAAATGGAGGCCTATGGGTACAGAGCTAGCTCAATGTACAAGGTGTGATTCATGTGGTGGCATGCAAATTGACGTGACTCCGGGAAATGGCCCAAAGAATTAGTAGGGAGGGAGCAAGACTAGAAGGAATTTTCTCGACCCAAGAGATTTTGCACAATGGTGGAAGCTTCCTATCCTTGTGGAGGATGATCCATACATGGGCATGGAATACTTGGGATATATGCCTCAACCTCAAGGGAAGGTCTAGGGACCTGACAGTATGCTATCATGGTGGTAGCTATATCATACTGAAGACATACTATGTGCATGTGCAGACATGGGACCGCACCCTCTTGCAGGGTACCAATGGCGTAGGGGTAGGGTGGATGTGTTAGATCTACCCGCTCATGTGCAAATGATGCGACTGAGTGTTACAATGGACTCACTGCGACCAGACATGGAGCAACTACTAGAGGGGGTCATCGAATCGTGGTAAATATGATGCAAAACAAAAAAGAAAAACTATGCCCAAAGTGTACTCATGGTGACGTCAAACATAGGCCCTCCGACAAAGGAAATTGGCCTTGCCTTGGAGACTTTGCAGTTGGCGCAAAGTACATGGTGAGGGAGGATTCATAATGGCTTGAACCTTCAATAGGTCGACCACAATTCCTTTGTGAGAAATGATAAACCCGAGTAAATGCCCAACTGGGACACAAAACACACACTTGAGAGGGTTCAAGCAGACGTTGTATTTACGAAATCATAAGAAGACTTGTCGTAAGTCATCTAGATGTGAATGCTTCCAAGAGTGAGAGGTGAGGTCGTCTAGGTAGACCAAGATGATATGGATAAGGTCGTGGAAGTAGAACATCATGGCCCACTGAAAAGTGGCTCCAACATTTTTAAGTCCAAATGGCATAACGTGATACACAAACATGCCCCACGGGGTTGTGAAATCAGTCTTGCACTGGTCTTCTGTCTAGATTTGAATTTGGTTATACCCGAAAAAACCATCCATGAACGAAAATACTTCATGTCTGCCACATGTGTCAATGATATGGTCAATGAATGGAGTGGGAAAATTGTCCTTGGGGCATGCCAAGTTCAAATCACGAAAGTCAGTATAGACACGAATGGTACCCTATTTTTTATTAACAGGAACAGGATTGGAAACCCAAGTGGTATACGCCATGGGGTATATGAAACCTTCTTTACGCAACTTCTCAATCTCAGCCTTGACAGCAGGAGCCTTTAAGGGGTGAATGGGGCTTTGCTTTTGGCATACAGGTGCCAGATCTAGCCATGTGTTGATATGATGTTAGACGATAGATGGATCAAGCCCAACCATCTCGGTATAGGACCAAGCGAAAACATCACGAAATTTTTGAAAAAGAGATTTGTAGGAAGCCACCTCTTCAGAGGAGCAAGAGGCTCCGAGTGGAATGTCTTCAACTACCTAAGGGTTATGTTGAACTTAATCATTGGTGAAATGTTATCCATATTACCCTCTTCAAAGGCATCGGGTGACAAAATGGGGTTCTTGAACTAGTTGACTTTTCCATGGATGAATTCTTTAGCTTCAACGGAGTACTGATCCGATGATGACAGAGGTTCATCAGGAACAAAGAATGAGCGGTGATGCATATCATCCCAAGGGTACTCAGGAGCTAATAGAGCTTCAATGATTTCCCCATCATTGCTAAAACAATGTGTAGATAGATCAAAGGGATCCTCTATGTCTGAGGGGATGGAAGGACTAGCAGAAATGGAGATCATATATATGGTGTTGGACGTATCCAAGGAAGAAATCGGATGGTGGATCTCCTCAAGGACGGTGATGTCGGACTCACGAGATTGTTTCCGAAGGTCGCTAAGTCCAGACCGAAACTCGGGCAAATCATGGCAATGGTGAGAGTAGTGACCATACAAGCCGCAAATCGCACAAGGGTGGTTGGTTCACAATGACTTGTTCTTAATTGTCAGGGGATTTGGGACAGTGACTACTGGAGTTCTGTCGGATGTATCCATATCGTCCATGTGGGTGTCCAGGATAGGAAACTTTGGACAATTTTGGGTTGAGTTACCTAAGATGTCACATAATGCGCAAGGGGGCGACGATCGAGGTTCAATCATTGCTTTGGCTGCCTTGCCCCAGTCTTATTTGGAGGAGGAGGGGCATGCTTAGAGATGGTTGGAGTCTTTGATGGACCATCTCAATAGGTTGGACTGGAGTCAACACAACCTGGGGAGTCGGGGGTGGGGTTGATGGTTCGAGGT
Source organism: Pseudotsuga menziesii (assembly GCA_001517045.1). Classification (NCBI taxonomy): domain Eukaryota; kingdom Viridiplantae; phylum Streptophyta; class Pinopsida; order Pinales; family Pinaceae; genus Pseudotsuga; species Pseudotsuga menziesii. The sequence goes on from LPNX010379394.1 coordinate 781,287, forward strand.
ACCACATAGGAATTCGAAGCGTAAAATTTGGTAGGTTTAGAGTATCCATGACATGCTTACTCATGATGCCAGATGGTGGGAACAAGAAAGGAATCATGTGGATTGGGAATGAACCCCAATAGTTTTTCGGTGACTGATGTTGAGGTTGCGATGTGGCCGGAGTGGTAATGGATTTGATAGTACACAAATATGAAATTTCAGTCGACATAGGCGGAGGTGGCAAGGACAAAAAGATGTCTGTCATGGGAGTGTTGGAAAATAGGCCTAGGCCAATAGTAGACAAGGATGGAATGGACACACTGTCATTGGTGGAGCTGATAGTTGGAAGGACATGTTCTGGCATGGATAGCCCCTTAGGATCGTAGTAGGTCAATTGGTCTACAGTTACGATCTTCCCATCATTGGGAAACATCAGTAGTCGAAAGATAGTAGAGGCCACGGCTCGCATGGCATACATGTAGCTACGTCCTAGGAGGAGGTTATAGTCAAGTTGGGCAGTGACAACCTCAATGTCAATCAACACCGTTTTACAAGCTAGTTCAATAGGGACATTCGTGAGAATAACCTATGGCTGAGTGGAACGACCATCGTAGGCGCAGAGAGTGGTGGTAGAAGGTTGAAGGGTAGGGGACCTGAGATTCTGCCAAACAGTGGTCGACATGATGCAAGTGGAGGCCCTTTCCTTAAGGATGCATCGATGTATGACCAAATTCCAAATTGAGATCAGAACCTGGAAGGTGACGGTGGATGGCATCCTAGGTTCACCTTGATCCAAATCGAATGTGAACAACCTAGAATCCAAGGGATCAATGGACCATAGCATGGACAACAATGCTTTACGTTGTGTTGGGCAGGTTTTTAGTGCTTCCAAAGTGGACATGGCTGTAGGATATTGGGCCAAGTTGTCAACTATACTTTAGTTGAGGGAAGCTCTTGCTGTAGCATTGTTTGCGATGTGACGCATAGGTAACTGTGGTGTGTTAACCGACCCCTGGGTGGGGGGTCTTGGTAAATGTAAAGACATGTCTACATTGGTGCAGGTAGATGTCATTGATGGGTTAGTGGTTGCTATGGTGGAGCCATATTGGTTGCACCGAGTCTGTAGGTTGACTTCTTCAGATGACATTGTCATCGGGTGATGGACACCATCTTCTGCAGGTGGGGCCGCAACAAGATTTGTGGGAGCAGGGGATGCGGGAGTAGATGGGGGCAAGGGTTGGGTTACAACCATCCCTTGGTTGGTAGTGGGTTTTGGAGCATCATAGGCAGAGGACCTGGTGGTGATGGATTTGGCTGAGCCAGAGCAGTTGCATTGAAATCATGTTGAGAGTCATTCTATAGAAGCTATTGGATGCAAGCCATGTCAAGACACAAATGGGTGTAATGACCATAGGTGTTGCAAATAAAACACAAATGGTTGGTCTGTAACTGTGGGTTCTTCTCAGGTTGATTGGGATACTGGGGATTCTGTGCAGGCTGGTTGACACCATTATTGTTTGGAGGATTGGCATGTTGGCCGCCTCCTTGGGGCTGATTATTGCCTCGTTTTTTTCCTCGCTTGTTCTTTCCTTTCCCTTGTTGGTTATTAGGGGCAAGCTGGTTGGGAAAGTTTTGCTGAGCATAAAATTGTCCTGTAGAGACTAGAGAATTCAGGGCCGGAGCTGGAGTGGGTTGTTCAGGTGGTGCATAACAGACCAGGGGAGCTAGAGGGGCTGCAAACCCGATCGCTTGGACAGAACATGATTGTGTCGAACAGGTTGGACTATGGAATTGATGAATTGGTGTAAGAGGTGCATATGAGGAGATGGCTCCGCACCGAGCCATCATCCGTGAGTAGTTGGTGGTGAAATTGGGTTGGGCAACATGGTAGATGTTACTTGGGTGTGGTTGCATCATAGGAGAGGCCATGTACAACTGATGGTGTTGTGTGATAGAGCCAATGACTCCATCAACAACGTGGGATGACCTATGATGTGTCACGATGAGAGGTGTCGGCTTGGGGAGCATCGAGGATGATGGTATATAAATATCCAAACTGGGCATAGATCAAGTCAAATGACTGAACCTTTAAGATGGCCTCCTCCTCAGATTAAGGTCGCTCAAAGGCGACATCCTTGGCAATGGGTGGGAGTAAGGTTTTCAAAAACTAGTCAAGCAAGATCCTATCATCCAACTGGATCGTGCACAAGCTATGTCTACATCGCCACTCATGGATGTGATCCGTGATGTGGGTAGATGTATTTTGACGATAGGATAATAGGATCTCCACTCCCTCGTCATATCAGATGGGTAGTTGAAATTATTGGAGGAAAATGGAGGCAAGTGAAGAGAAATCAGGGTAAGTGGCATGAGGTAGTTTGATGTACCATTTGGCTGGAGCACCCGTAAGTGTGCGTTGGAACAATCTCAATCTCACAGAGTCATCCACTATGTTGTTCGAGGAACATCATAAGTGGAATGATATTATATGGTTCTGGGGGTCCTCACCTACCTTTCTCTCAAACTTTGGGATGTATGATGGGAGTTTTGTAGGCATGGGAGGCCAATTAAGTTGATGACTAATGAGGTCATTTGTTAATCTTTCCAAATCTGGCAGGTTAAGACTAGCCATGAAAGGTAAGCTAGACCCACGATTGGCTCAAGATAGACCAACAATGGTTCCAATGTTTGCAGGAACATAGTTCCCATGCATGGTTGGGGGTATATGAGGATGACCCCCCATTATGGGGATAGTCAGGATGGACGTGGAAGGGCCACTGCCCCCAGGAGGAATAGGTGGAATGGTGGAAACCATGGTAGATGGTGTGGGGATGCCACTAATGGGTGGCATGCCAACAACAACATGTGTAGTGGTGATGGGACCACTAGAGGGGATACCCGTGATGATGGGTGACAAAGATGTAGGACCACTGCCAACTACCCCTCCATAGAATGGATATGGATGTGTGCCGAACATGGGGCTAGATGGGGCAGTGAACAAAGTGGGTTCAGATTGGTAGGAATCTGAATTGGACTCAGAGGTTGTGTGTGGCTTTGAGGGTGGTGAGTGATGTCGAAGATGGCTTCGATGGTGGCGGTTCAAGGAATCGAACTGAGGGGTGTGCCCCCTAAGCCGATAGGAATAACATGGTGGAGCAATGATGGTCGTGGTAGTAATAGAAGATGAATATGGACCCCAGTTTTTAATCGACTTCCTATTTGTTCAAAAGGAGTCACTCAGCCACCAAGGCTGTCTGACGGCTTGCGTATTGGGGCAGTACCCCTCACTCCACGGCGTAGGTAAAACTGCTAACCGCTTGGCCACAAACGATAGCTGGCTGGTTTTCCTCATGGGTGGGAATCTAGTCAACCCGATGGGGGTCGTTTCCCTATTCGCTTAGCAGGTCCTCTCAATGGCTAGCTACTTCGAGGTTCCTGTGGTACTCCTCACAATGAGTTTTAGGTCAAATCCCAAGTACTTCCCGCAGTTTTGTGGATGGGACTTATGTCCCAATCCGAATGTGATTATGTTAATTGATTATTTTTAATGGCTCTGCTCAGGGTCATGGATCGAGTGTGTTTGGTTAATGGTGTGAGTGTGTGTGCATCTGTATGTAAAAGGTTTTCTTAGAATCTTGAACAAAAATGGGTAATAAGGTTTTTTTGCAGGAAATTAGCAAGGGGCTCTAACTGAGCAGGCCTGGATAGAAAATCAGGTCTGAACAGAGGGTTGGGACAGACAAGGGTCTGATCCAAGCAAAAAAAAATAGGTTGTAGACTGACAGTCGCACCTGTCAACGGAACAGGTGCATTTTGGGTCATATCAAATAGAAATGCAGAGGCAATCTGGATAGAAAACAATCGAGTCACGTAAAACAAGAGGTTTCATGTGAGGTCACTTTAAACAGGGTTACAGGAGTGGCTGGGGTCACTTCCAGAGCTGGTACAGGCACAATTTGGCTTTGTGATCCAAGTCGCACGTATCGAGGAGAAATTCATGACTAGGGTCATGCTTATCGAGGTGAAAGAGGCAACTAGGTCATGACTAATAGCCCAATAAGGGCAACTGTTCCCAAACAGAAAAAATGCAGAGTCGATAGGGGCCGGGGGAGCAGGAATTGATGCAGAGGAGGTTCGGATCGGCCTCATGGGGAATCGATCGATGACTGCTAAGGGAAGAAACTAGAAACAAACCTGTAATAAACCTTCAAAATAGAGATCATTATGGAATGATCGACGGAGTCACCAAAACTGTAACAAGGATCCCTTGTTACATGCAAAAGCACCAGCCTTACGTCAATGAGACTGTAAGGGAGAGTTCAAGAAAAAAATTAAGACAATAAGTAAGATCAGTAAAAAGAAACAAATATATACGAGGACTACACTAGAACAAAATACAAATAAAATAAATGTTATACCTTCTTTCTTGAAATTGGGCCACTGTGTCCGTCTCGGAAATGGTATGCCTCTCCATAGGTTGGTTCTCCAGGTAGGTACGGAGGGTGTCTCAACGTACTAAGTGGGACTGGTATGGAAACGGGGTGGTGACAAAAAGGTGTGTGAATACCTGAGAGTTAAAGGTGTCCCGACGTACTCATGATAATGAAAAAAGGGTATGAACTGTTTTTGGGGAGACCTTCACAATGTATTTATAGTAAAGTTTTAGGGATTTTTTACCCAAGGTTAACCCATGGTATTTTGCTGTGGGTTTTTTTTATCTTATCTCGTTTTTAGGGTTTTGATATCCTTTTTAGGTGTTTTGACCCTTTTTAAGGTTTTTGACCCTTTTTAGGGTTTTTTAACCCTTTTTAGGGTTTTTTAACCCTTTTTGGGTTTTTTAACCCTTTTTGGAAGAGAATGAGGGTAAACCATAGTTAATAATAATATTTTGGACCTTTTTTGGTGAAAATATAATTGTGAAGGTCAAAAGTAAGGGAAATATGGTGGAAATATGATGTATGTATGAAGTTTAGGCCATCTAGAGCTAGGTGAACAATTTTTTGTGTTAACATGATCAATTCTCTCAAAAAAATTCAATGGATGGTTGCATAGCATCCACATTGACATTAACATCTTTCTAGCAAGGATGTCCCCTTTTTCTAGCACGACGTGCAATCAAGGTGAATCAGTTGTATAAGAGAAACATAATAAGGTACCTCTCACAAAACATTAAAACGAAAAATAACACATTTTTTCTAGTTTACAAACTTTCCATAAAATACAAATGCTCATATTTATGCATGATTCACAATAGGGAAAATTTTAGAACACGTACCTCAACATATTCTTTTAAGCTTTATTGCACATACCTTACAATTAAAGGTGTGTTAGTGACCAATACCACTTGAATTCTAACATTGTTATGTGATCAATGACTAATGTTTATCAAGGAATTTATAAATATGGCTACAATCCTAGAGGCTATATGTAATGATCTTTTAGTGATGAAATCAAAAATAAAATTTCATTAGATGAATTTCAGTCTCGTTGCCAATAGGTCTCATATGATGAATGCATAGGAACCTAGTAAGCTAGTGCATAGACCATTTTTCTCTTCGCTTAGCAACTCAGATCTCATTTCCATCTCTAAATACCAACACGTCTTTTCAAAGAAAATATAAAACAAACATAGTAGATTCTAAAATTTAAATGGTGAATATGCTTAATTCATGCAACAAAATGAAAGGAAATACACACATCTTTCCTCAAAACATCAAATATTTAAAGAGAACAATAATTATTATAAAAAACACTGAACGCTATAAAGGGCTACAAAAGGGCTACAAAGGGCTCAAATCACAATCAAGTATCAAGTATAATTATAAAAAACAATGAACGCTACAAAGGGCTCAAATCACAATCAAGTATCAAGGGAGTAAAAAATCTAAGAAAAATAAATGCAATCCAAATTTAAGAAACAAACAAGCCATTTATGAAACTACTCAAGCTAGTACAAAGGGCTCAAACTGCATTCAAGTATCAAGGGAATAAAAATAAATTTAACCAAAATAAACACAAACTTTCAAATCTGAAAAAATGCTCCAAATGCAAGAAACAACAAGCGATTAATATTTTCCAAGCTATCAAAGTTAAAAAGTTTTAACTTTTGAATGAGCCCATTCTTGCTAAGCGGAAGTATTGTTAAATTAATTATTTAAACTTTAGTACTAGAACACTATATATAAATATATATGTCCAACCTTCATTTCCTGTCACATATAAGAAAAAAAATGTGTTAGTTAACTATCAAAACATCAAATTTCAAATAGATTGCATCAAGAAAATGTAGCTCCAGTATTATTATATTTAATACAAAGTATAGACTATAGAACCTATTTTTACGTGAAATGCAAGTTGAATTATATATATGGTAATCCTTCTCCTGTCAAGAAATTCATTTTTCCAACCTACTCCAAAAATAGAGGAACATCAAATTTAAACTAACAAGAATAACATGATCTATTAAATTGCATTCATTATTTATACACTACAAATGTATATTAATTTAGATAATATCTTGTGGGATATCAAATTCCCAATTCCCATGTCGACCCTCACTTTCTGCACTTTGAACATGAACTTATGTAGATGAAATATCATTATGAACCTCCAAAACATTATGTTATGTATCAAGTTCAATGGAAACATTTGTTATATTGTATTCTCCCCTTCTTTCACAATCTGATCGTCAAAGTGTTAGATCTATGTTGAATGGAAAATTGGTATGTCATACTTTGTTACATATAATCTTAAACAATTATCCATATTCTTATCACATCAACTTTGACTTCAAGAATGATAGTGCACTAAACATTCTCTCGTCCTCCACTGATCCCAAAATCATGGTTTGACATAAATAGACTAATTTGAAATACTCTAACATGTTTTCTTGTAAATACTGACTTTCACCTAAAATAGTCCATAATTTGATTACTGTACCATATTCTATAGGTTTCGCTGAAACATGATGTTGATTTGATATTGTTTCAACAAAGCAAGAAGCTCGTTTATATAATTTTGATGAATCTAGTATACCTCCAATCTCTTCTCCTTGTACCTTGACATTCCTACCAAAGTGGTGCACTAAAATATTCAATTTTGCTAAAAAGTCAACTTTCAAAGTTTCTATATATATTTCATTGTTCTAATATTGAGGGTATACCACAGACATGGCCTCCAATAATTCATCTCAAGGAAATCGTTCTCTTATCTCTGATGATAGTGATTGTGCAATTTGTATCAAGTTGCGTCTCACTGAAATCACAATATCATTGAACTGGTCTCTTGAAAAGTGACATTCTTTGTTAAATTTGTGAACCATTGATCTACATGCAAATGAGAGAAATTGAGAAGGGAAATTATGCAGTGGAATAATCAAAGAAAATGTACATTGAACAGTAAATCCATGCCACAATTTTCAGATAAAACAGACAAGAATTGATCAGTTTATCACAACATTAATCTTCATTCATTAATCAGTAATACAATGGTGTTACAATAAGTAGAATTCGAATCATGTGGATAGGATTCGAATTATACCAACTAAAACTGATTTATTAGCTAACTCATTGTGTCTAAATCAATGTTGGAGCTCACTTGTATAACTCAGAATGTCTAAATTAGTCTACAATAAATTAACTGATGAGGTAGGTGGGAAAAATGTGCCACTTTCCCTGCATGCATGCAAAACTGGCGCTAGGCTAACTTAAAGTGATCTAATTGATTGTAAAAGGAGGTTGACTCAACATAACTGCTTACCTACCACAACCAATTGATGGAGGTTTCTGGTGGCACTCAAAGTGGGATCCTATAATGTAGGGATCGGCACCGGTGGCACCAATGCCACCAGTGGCACCAGTGGAACCAGTGGCACCAATATTCATGGTGGCACCAAAACTCCAGTAAGGTGATAAATGACCTCCTAAGCTAGGCAAAATGACCAAATAGACTACATTGGACAAAGGAGGATTAATTAATCCCAACACCCCCCCCCCCTTAATCCTAACTTTGGAAAAATTGGGCCACGACAGCTAGGCCAAAAGTCACCCATACAATCTAAGTGACATAAAATATTGCTTAATAAAATAAGGAAAATGGGGAAAACATCATGGGAACCCCCCCTCAAAATAAGCAGGTAAAATCAGGAAAACAAACTATAGTCAATATTTTTTTTTCTCTTTGAGCAAAAACTTGTGAAACATTTGCTGCAATTTGCAACTCTGTGAGCAGCCATGCAAAATCATGGTTCTTCTGTGTATCAGCATCCTGGGACTGTGCATGTGAACCTTTCCATCTTCTTTCGATCTATTGAATGTTGCTTTTGTCTCTTCTTAATGAAGGAGGAATGGAATGATCCATTTTGTTCATCAGTGAGCCAAATTGTGGATCAACCTTCATCATCAAGTAGCATCTCTGTGGAAGTTTGTTGCACCAGTCTATAGGTAGCAAAGTTGTGTGAGAGAGTGCAACGTGTTCATTATGATACCGGTACCTCATTCTTCTTCTATCATCTGGATTCCCAACAACATTCCCAGCTGCTTCAGTGAGATTTTCATCCCATTTATGATTCTGATTCGGAATAGGAGATGGATCTGGATCTAGATCGTCTTAAGGTATAATCTCAATATTAATTTGCCATGCACCTTGTGCGATCGCGGCGAATCAGAAACAGAAAGGGAAATTTTTTTCTTGTCTTCCTTGCTACGTATGCTCTTTGTTGTGCATCTTATGCAATCATGGCAAATCAGAAACAACGAGAAAACTTGAAAACGTAGACTTTCCGGGTAAGCTAACCAAGATCTAACCCCATTGTGTGTAAAACGTTTTTTTGTTTTTGTTTTTCGTTTTTTGTGTGATTTGTAGAAAAAAAAGGCAAGCACGGAGAATGAGAGAGAAGAGTAAAAAAAAGAAAAAAAAAACCCTTCCTCTTTCCATTCTTTTACGTACCTTTTAAACTTAGCTCACTTGGTCTAAAGTTGCTTTATTCCTTAATAGGTCTTGAGTTCAAGTCTTATTAAGCTATTTTTTAGTGCATGTAATTTCTATTTTCAAGTTACTTAATTGTAAAAAGGCATCTCACTTAAATAAAATAAAATAAAAAGTGAGTCACTTAAGTCTTTTAATTTATTGCCGCACTATTTAAAGTAGCATTATTGTAAAAGTGAACATCACTTATTTTACAAAAGTGATTCACTTAAAAACAACTTTATTGTAAAGTGATTGTCAAAGGTTGATCTTGGGAAGAGTGGGTTCTTTTTTTTTAATTGGTCAAGTTAATATCTACCACGTCACTATTGGGGACATCTTCAACATTTTCTTTGATCAAGGATAACTTCATCATCTAGAATCAGTTTTCAGCGCCGTTTTTTTTAAACCGTATATTTTTTCGAGATCTTTGCATCCAGACGAATAGTTTATGTTCTTTCAGTCATTATTTTATAGTATGGCCGCCCCTTATGATATTATACTTACAGGTTCAAACTATTTCTCATGGAAATCTCGTATGGAGGATGTTCTGCGAAGTAGGGGACTTTTCAGGATAACCTTAGGGAAGGAAACAGAACCCACTGATGATGATAAGAAAATTAAATGGGAAAATAGATGTGACGAAGCTCGTGGATTGATTGGGATGTCAATATCTACTTATTTGCGATTCCACATATCTGGAATTGATGAACCTGATAAAGCTTGGGCAAAATTGGAATCTGTGTTTGGTAAACACAATGAAATTCGGGGTCATCAACTTGAGAATGGGTTGATTTCCTTGAATCCAAATGATTTTTCATGCATTCAAGACTATTTATCTAAGTATAAAACTCTTAGACTCTTGTGTGCAGAATGCAAGATTAAGAAAGAAGACAAACAATGTTTTTATCATATTCTTTCCAAACTTGGACCTGCATATTCTGTTTTTGTATCTACATTCTCCTCCATGAAAGAATCTTTGACTGTAGCTAGCTATCAAGAGCCTAGTCTTGAATCCTTTTGTGATTCCTTAATTAGAGACTAAGAGAAGCTCATTCATCTTGGAATAATTAACAATGCAGATACATCTGGGAAAGCCTTATTGTCCCAACAGAAAGAAAAGTCCAAGCCTCCCAAGAAACAAAATTTTCGCAATAATAATTCAAACAACAAGGGTCCCAAACCCTCTCAGTCAGCTCCTTCTTTAAAAAATGACAAAGGATCCAAGCCAAAAGGAAATAAGACTGAGCATCATTGCAATTTTTATGGGAAAGATAATCATCATGAATATAAGTGTTTCAACTTGATGGCAGCCTTGGAAGCAGCAATGAAGAAGCACCACATCAGCCTAGATTCATCTTTAGAATATACCTCTCATGGACATGCACTTTGTGCTTCTGCTTACTCTTAAACTGCATCTTTTTCTTCTACTTCAATTGAATGGCTCATTGATTCTGGAGCATCTTATCATATGGCTAATGATCAAGCCATCTTTTCTACTATGCATGAATGTAACACCAAACAAATATTTGTTGGTGATGATAGATCTCTAAGTGTTGTAGGATCTGGAATAGTTCCAGTAAAAAATGGTCATTTCAGTGGTGTACTATATGTTCCAAAAATTTCCTACAATTTGTTATCAGTAGATCAAATTACTCATTCAGGTGAAGGTAAAACTGTGACGTTTACACCTCACCAAGTTATAATCAAGGATTTTAAAAATCCACAAAATGTCCTTGCTACTGGAACTATTGATGATATTACCAGGTTGTACAAATTTAACAACTTTGGGTCATCACCTTTTCCTTCAGTTTTTGTTGCTCATAGTGATAACTTGAGCAAACTTTGGCATGAGCAATTTGGTCACTTAAATTATCATTCATTGCAACAACTATATAAAGACAATATGGTGACTGGTCTTCCGATGGTATCTTGCAAGGATGGTGTTTGTTCCGGTTGTGTACTTGGAAAACATCATCGGGATAGTTTTGACAAACATGCCTCTTGGAATGCCTCGATTCCCTTGGAGCTTGTGCATAGTGACTTGTGTGGTCCTCTTCCACTTGCTTCATTTTCTAGTTTCAAATATTTCTTAACTTTCATTGATGACTACTCTAGATTCACTTGGGTTTACTTCCTAAAACTTAAGAGCGATGTATTTAACATGTTCTTGGCCTACAAGGCCCTTGTTGAAAAACAATTTGGTCATCAAATTATTAAGTTAAGATTTGACAATGGAGGAGAATATGTTAACAACAAGTTCACTACTTTTTGCACTGAACAAGGAATCCAACAACGGCACATTGTTCCATATACACCACAACAAAATGGTGTAGCTGAACAAAAGAACCGCACTTTAAAATAAATGGCTAATTGTATGATCCAATCTAAGGGACTAAGTCTTCAATATTGGGTTGAGGCCATAAATTGTGCAAATTACATAGTTAACTGCACACCCACTAAAGTTTTACAAGGTATAACATCGGAGGAAGCATGGAGTAAAATTAAACCAGATGTAAGTCACTTTCGTGTGTTTGGTTGTGAAGCATGGGCTCACATTTCGAATGAAAAATGGAAAGCATTGCAGCCTAAAAGTGAAAAGTGCATATTTTTTTGGATATTCTGAAGATGTAAAAGGTTATAGACTTCTTCTGCCACATTCTCATGATATAATCATTAGAAGAGATGTTAAATTTGATGAAAATCTCTTGGCCTGAGAGCCTAACTTGGCGGGTGTTCCATCTTTGGCCTGCGATCCTGATTTGGCGATTGTGCTAGGCTTCTTCTTCTTCTTCCAACTTCCTTGACAGGTTTTCAACTCCAGTTTTTGATGATGACAGTGAGGATGAAAATCCACCTCCGCCTGCTCATGTTCCTCCAATTGCACCAGCACCAATGCTTCCTCGATGGGTCCGTTCAACATGTGAAGTAGCTGGTGATCTTGCCGGTGATCCTAGAGATCAACGTTGAACACTTTCTCAGTTTCAGTGAGCCTCTTCTCTTTTGGCTCAAGTTTCCGAGAATCATGATCCAGAAACTTTTGTAGAAGCTTCAGGAAATCCAGATTGGGATGCAGCTATGGATGAAGAATATCATTCCTTAATGGAAAATGATACTTGGGATCTTGTTATTAAATCGAGCACATAGATCTGTGGAAAAACACACAACTCACAAGATAGATCACAAAATTTACTCAGCAATTGAAGAATGAAACAGTGCAAAAATGGCTTGCAGTTGTGAATGATTTCATTAATCAAAAATTTAATTAGATAATGATTACAATGAAGTACAATGGCTTTAATAGCCACATGCAATTCAAATCCACATGAGTAAATTCGAATTGATTAGACTCTACTTGACTGTAGATAACTAAGACCTTGTCTAAATCACTATCGGAGGACTCAATAGTTAACTGACCTTGTCTAAACGATAACCGAAGTTCATTGGAGTTCTAAAACACAACTCAAGTGTTACATTCAGTGTTGACTAAGGCTAACTGACTGTGGTAGGTGAGAAATGCGCCCCTCATGAGTGCAGTCATGTAAACCTAGCCCTAACTGAATGTAGAGGACTAGAACTGAATGTAATTGACTCCTAACTTAGCTTGAGTAGTCATCAATTGAACTAAACTGACCTTGGTTGGTTTTGGCACTCCTAGCGGCTCCTAAATTGTAGGGATTGGTCTAGGAGGCTCCTAAACTGATGCAATCAAGTGCAATCAGTGGTAATAGGCCTCAATTAGTGTTCCCCACACTTTAGTAACTGAAACATGTGCCCCAATTAGGCCAAGTGGACCCAATGGTGTTAGTGACTAAAAATAGACTGGATGGACTCCTGATTTAGACATATGACCAAATTGGACAAGGGAGGATTAATAATCCTAACACTTGTTCCTCTTCCAAAAGGAAGAAAACTTGTCAGATGTAAATGGTTCTATAGAACTAAGTATGCATCAGATGGAAATGTTGAAAGACTTAAGGCAAGGTTAGTTGCCAAAGGTTTTTCCCAAATTGAAGGGATTTGCTACAATGAAACCTTTGCTCATGTCGTAAAAATGAATTCCATCTGCCTTATTCTTTCCCTTGCAGCCTTACATAACTGGGAAGTCCATCAAATGGATGTATGTCAAGTCTGCATTTTTACATGGTGATTTACAGGAGGAAATTTACATGGAACAACCTCCTGGATATGTTCAGGATAACTCTAGCTTTGTTTGTCTCCTTAAGAAATCCTTATATGGCCTTAAGCAAGCTCCTAGAGCTTGGTATGCCAAAATGGATAGCTTTCTCCTTGACACTGGTTTTTCTAGATGCCATTCTGACCCCAATTTCTATACCAAGAAAGTAGGAAACCATCTCATCATATTGTTCTTTATGTTGATGATCTTATCCTTATTGGTAGTGACCCTAAACTTATAACCCATGTGAAATCCAGTCTTAAGCAAAATTTTGAAATGTCAGACTTAGGACATTTGCATTATTTTCTTGGTCTCCAAGTCTTGCAAACCAAAGAATGAATCTTTCTTTCCCAGTCTAAGTATGCTTGTGACCTTCTTCGTCACTTCCACATGGAATATTGTAAACCAGCCCCTTCTCCCTTCTAGTCTAGAGTCAAACTTTCTACCACTTGTACTTCCCCTGAAGTAGATGCCACCTTGTATTGTCAGCTTGTTGGCAATCTTTTATGCTTGAATCATTCCCGTCCTAACCTTTCCTTTGTCGTTGCTTGTGTTGCCCATTATATGCAAACTCCTCATGAAAGTCACTGGAAAGCAACAAAAAGAATACTTCAATATATTCAAGGTACAATTCAGTTTGGGATTCATTACAGTACATGGGAGAAACCTTTGTTGGTTGGTTTCACTGATTCAAATTGGGTCAGCGATCCTGATGATCGAAAGTCTACTGCAGGTTATGTTTTCAGTCTAGGATCTGGACTTGCCACTTGGGCTTGTAAGAAACAACAAGCTCTTGCTCTTTCTTCAGCAGAAGCAGAATATCGAGCCGTAGTTAATGCCAGTCAGGAAGCTTTATGGCTTCGACAGATCCTTTCAGAGTTTGGATTTGAGCAACAGCAGCCTACTTCACTTTGGTGTGACAATCAAAGTTCCATCAAGCTTTCCAAAGATCCAGTTCTACATCAATGCAACAAACACATTGAGCTACACATGCACTTCATCAGAAATCTTGTTCACGATCATGTTCTTGAAATGCTCTATTTCCCTACAGATGATCAAGTTGTAGACATCTTCACCAAGTATCTTACATAAGCGAAGTTTTCTAAACTTCGATCTATGTTAGGAGTTCAGGAATGTGTCCTTAAGGGGGGGGATAGGCTCTAATGTCTCCTTCCTTCTCCTAATAGTGTCACTTTTGTAAATCCTTCAATCCTATCCCAAGTTGTTCTTAAGGGGGGATGTTAAGATATTTAGACACTTAGGAGTTAGTTAAGATCAACTTGTGTAATATATCCATTAGGTAAAGTGTGTTTCTTTAGTATGCATTAGTATGCATTTGTAAATATTCTAATCCGACGGTCACGATATGCTCTAGACATAAAGTGATCCGACGGTTCAACTTCTCTTAGATCATACCTACCATTGATATGTGGCTTAACACCCGATTGGTCCATGATCTCTATTTAAAGAGCATGGAGGATCCTTGGCTAGTTAATCAATTATGAGAAGCTCATGTAACTTTTTTTCTTTTGCATAATAAATTGCTCCAAGTAGCTATTTGGCTTGGGCCGTGGACTGTTTCCCTCTCGAGGGTTTAAACCACATGACAAACATTGGTGTATTGATCTATGATTAATTTGTGTGAAGTGGTTTCTCTAGGTCTTCGGTCTTTTGGGAGTACCCTATGTACCCGAACAAAATCAGTGTAGTTGAAGGGTGTAAGGAGCCAAGGTACGAGAGCTGAAGAATCCATCTTTCTGTATGATGATCAGTTAATTCCTCAAGAAGCTATGTAGGTGCCTGCAAATAACACTGCAAAACTAATTAAATTCGTAATCATATGTCAGCTCAATCCTTTCCACTTCTACATGTACACTTTCTTAGAGTCCATCACACCTGGATAGACTTATCTAGACATAATATAGAGGGAGAAATGCTATGATTCCAGGATTTATGTGGAAACTCATCTGCTTCTGGTGTACAATGGAGATCATACAAGACTTATTTCTAGCCTAAACAAGGCTTTGAGACCATGTTAAATTTGTGAACCATTGATCTATTAGAATTAATGTGCCATTTATCTTTAGGCAATGAGTGCCATTAGATTTAATTATTATGCAGTGTAAAGGAATGAATAATAGCCATTGAACAAAACAAATCTCATAGGAAACAAACAAGTATTGCTCAATATAATTACAATATAAACTTCATTAATCCCAACAATATACCATTAGAGGAAATTTCAACTCAAAATGGGCCTCCTAAAATGAACTAGTAAAATAATAGTTAAAATAATAAAATAATATTTATTAATTTTGGAGGAAGAAAAGAAAAAAACTACTTTTTTGTTTGTATTTTTTACATATCTCCTTGTGTTTTTACTCAAATTTCGATCGAGAGAGCTCGTTGGATGCGGAATTAAATTCTGCATCCAACGAGTACCCACTCAGCATACTTTTGACTGACCCCACTACCCCAAAAACAAGAAATATCTGAAAAAATGGAATGATGACATCATCATTTCATTTTTTTTCTGGTATTTCTTGTTTTTGGGGTAGCGGAGTCCATCAAAAGTATGCCAAGTGGGTACTCGTTGGATGCAGAATTCAATTCCGCATCCAACGAGCTCTCCCGATCGAAATTTGAGTAAAAACACAGGGAGATATGTCAAAAATACAAACAAAAAAAGTAGTTTTGTTTATGATACCTATCCCCAAATTTATATTAAAAAAGTGTTTAAGACCTATACGGTATTTCAAATTTAAATCAATTTCATTGGCTAACACATGATGACATGGAATTTGAATAAAATTTAAAGGCCCCATTTTGAGTTGAAATTTCCTCTCATGAATAATGTTACATAAAGGAGAATCAAATCATGTGGATAGGATTCGAATGAACACCTCAATCTGACTGCATGGCTAACTAGAAGTGTCTAAATCACTATCGGAGTTCACTAGGATAGCTCCAGTTGTCTAATTCAGTCTCTCAATTAGGTATAGTCAGTTAAAATAGTCTAACTTATGTGGTAGGTGAGAAGTAGGTGAGAATAAGTGCCTTCCCACATGCAGCTATGCAATACTGGTGCTAACTGAACTGGAGGACATCTAACCGAATGTAACTAAAGCATACCTAAGTTTGACTAGTCACCAACTACCAACAACTAAAGGAGGTTGGTGCTGACACTCCCAGTGGCTCCTAAATTGTAGGGATTGGTCTAGGAGGTGCATAAAATGATGCATGAAGATGCAGTCACTTGCGGTTAACCTCTATCTGTGTTCCCCACACTCTAGTGACTGGTACATGTGAGCCCATTGGCCCAAGTGAACCCAATGGTACTAGTGGACCTAATAGTAACTAAATGACTCCTAATTTAGGAAAATATAATCTAATAGACTAGTTTGGACAAGGCAAGATTATAAATCCTAACACCCCCCTTGAATCCTAACTTGGACAACTACGAGCCCTGGAAACAAGGCCAAAAGTCACCCATAAACAATATAAAAGAATTAAAAAATGATGTTGAATAAACCAAGAAAATAGGGGAAAACCTCATGGGAATCCTCC
>LPNX010379394.1:806072-853332 GCA_001517045.1 Pseudotsuga menziesii
GGGGAGAGAGATATGTTGATCCTCCGATCGGGGATGTCATTTATGTATTTAGTCATGAATGTTTTGAGGTAAAACCTCATATGTAATTTGGATCAGTAGTACCCACAAAAGTATTATTAAAATGTAATTTCCAGTCTCCCAAGGTAAGTCAGAAAGGTTCAGTTGCAAAAAGACTCAATATGTTTACCCTCTCGCCGTTCCTTTGCACCTCTCGGTGCAAATGCTAGTAATAAATGCTCATAAATTTCCAATGGCTCAATTCGTGTCAATTAAATTGAATTTATAAATACAATCATAATAATTTTATAATAAGATTAAAAAAATACAAGATTTTAATCTCTTTAAAAATGTATGTGTTTTTATTTCATTAATTTTTTTTTAATAAACCCTTTTCTTTAAAAATATATGTTAAAATCTCTTTAAAATGTATGTGTTTTTATTTCATTAATTTTTTTTAATAATCCCTTTTATTTAAAAATATATGTTTGTTTCTATTTTATTAAAAAATAATAATAATCTCTTTCATTTGATTTATGGAAAGCTTTGAACCAACTTTTCAACTTTTAAATATGGATGAAGAGGACTCTTAGTTAAATGGACTAGAAAAGTCTTTATTTAATTTGTATGAATGATGGGATGTTGTTTATTTTGTAATTTTTAAAAATAATATAAATGAAAAATAAATAAATAATTATAGATATATAAAGCTTGATGGGTTAGTTCGAGTGGTTGAGAGTTGTTTTTGCAAGCAGGAGGTCTTGGGGTAAAATATCTGGGTGGTTATACATAAATTGTAATAGGGCCTCGCTCAATGTCCCTATTGATATTTGAGCAAAATTAGAGAAGCTTGAACTTTAAAACTTTTATCGATCAATTTCGGCACATGTGAATCTCATAAATCATCCACATATGAATATAACAACCATATATGAATCTCATAAATATATCAGCCACATATAAATCTCACAAATATATCAGCCACGTAAATCATATTCATAAATCAACCATATAAATCAACTCCATAAATTGGCCATATAGATCAATCAACCATAAGAGACAAGATATACCTTGGGAAAACCCTCCAGACATGGAGGATGAAAAACCCAACAATTCTTTGAGTATCATAGATAGATTTACAGAGAATGGTTTACAACACATAAGCAGTTGTGTGATAATAGATATCACAATAGTAGTAGAGAAGAGAGATCCAATGTAACCCTACAAAAACAATTGTATGCATTTGTATTGAACTTGCCATATGCCTAGCATATTAATAACAAGCCAAAAACCCTAGCATGCAAAAGGTATAGCATAGGAGGCTCAGTAAACACACTGAGAGCACCACATAGTGCATTCACAAGGAGGAGTTGTCTAGAACTCCCTCCATGCAAACATTAGTGCCCTTCCTTTCCTCAATTAGCTTTAACTAAATGTTCATTATCTTGAACTGAAAGTGAACTGACTTGAACTAAATGTTAACTGACTTGAACTGAATGTTAACTGACTTGAATTGAACATTAACTTACTTGAACTGAATGTTAACTTTACTTGAACTGAATGTTAACTAACTTGAACTGAATGTTAACTAAATTTGAATTGAACTCAATCTTTAACTGATTATTGATCACTCGGTTAACATGCTAACTTAAGTGTCATTAGTTCTTCGCCCTTAGTTCCCTCCATGCACAATTTCTATTATTAACTTTTGCATGGATCTCTTTAGTTAACGAATGCATGTTGATTGATGAACATTAAGCTATTCCTTTACTTAAATGATCATATTCATTGATAGTTCAACTAATGCTTTGACTGAACCATTTATATTTTACTAAATATTTATAACTTGAGTTCACTCAGACATTTGCATGAGCAATTCGAATTCTATTTCTCTATGATTTATCTCATTATCATTAAATAATTAATGCATGGTCCATATGTGTATTATTTATCCATCTTATCATATAATACTCAGAATAATTATTGCATACATATTGATGATCATACATATTACCCAGATCCATATACACATATGCTAAAGTAATTCACTCTAGGGGTAACTAATCCCTAAAGGAGACTTATAGCACTCAATGACCATGACTAGCAATATATCACATACTATAACCACCTCAACAAATGGAGGTCCACAGTCTTGATACAACACAAGATCATCTCCATAATTGGAGATCCATTCTCATAGGGTACCATCTATGAGAATCATTGACTTGATTCAACACAAGTCTAGTCTTGATATTACTCACAAGAATCAGCTTGATATTACTCATAAGTTTTACAATACAACATCACCACCTCAATCATATGAGGATACATAGGACTTGATATGACACACAAGTCTGGATTGATATTACTTGAGAGTTGTTTTTGCAAGCAGGAGCTCTCGAGGTCAAATCTATAGGTGGATATGCATAGATTGTAATAGGGCCTCGCTCAATGTACCCACTGGACTAGGCTTTGTAATCATGGTTGACGGTTTAACCCATTGAAATACTTGGCTTCCCCATGTTCTTCAAA
The DNA here is from genome assembly GCA_001517045.1 of Pseudotsuga menziesii. Taxonomy (NCBI): domain Eukaryota; kingdom Viridiplantae; phylum Streptophyta; class Pinopsida; order Pinales; family Pinaceae; genus Pseudotsuga; species Pseudotsuga menziesii. The sequence goes on from LPNX010379394.1 coordinate 808,602, forward strand.
TTTCGGGAGGGGCTTTCGTGGATGTAGCAAGCAACCGATATCCATGGTCGTGAACCACATGAAATAATAATAATAATAATTTAGATATATAAGTATTTATAGTAAAAAATTGTTGTGATTTATTTGTTAGTATAAAGTTAAATGAGGTATGTTAAAAAAGTGTAGAGTCATTGTATATATGTGATGAAAGATGTTTAGTTTTAGGAATTGGTTTACTTTAGTAATCAAACAAATTAAACTTAAGTGAATGTTAATAATAAGATACATTTTGAACTCTTGTACAACAGATGAAGGGAGGATGGGATTTGTAGCCTTCCTTGTGGTTTTGCAACATAGTCCTATGGGAGGGGTTTTGAAGGATCATCAACTAAGAAGATTGCTCGGTGCCTTTGCTAAGTCATAATAGAATGGAGTATGGTACAGATTCGGTGGATTACGCTTTTGATGAGTTAGATGCACAAAAAAACTGGGCTTTTCCAGTTAGTTGTATGCAGTCTGGGATACTGGGCTCAATGTGTTGGGGCCATAATGATCTGGTGTCTATTGGAAGCTGTGCATATGGAGTTCCACTCTCTATCCCTTTCACCTCAATTCTACACTTGACTTATTTTGCACCGAAATCGGTGAGGGTTTTTTCATCCATAGTTTCTTTTGTTCTATCTCCATTTGGCATATTCTTTTCTAGCCTAACCGTGTTAGATTCAATGCATGTTTTTCCTATCATACCAGGTGATGTGGGGTTTCCTACCCCTTTGGTGGGTTCAAATTTTTTTCCTGCTATGGGGTTGCTAAGTTTTCCTTACATCCCGTTGTTGGCCAATCCAATGGTAGAGGCTCCTCCCCAAGGTGTCGGAAGCTTTTATTCCTTGTCTCATAATTCCTTATAGCAGATTGATCAAAAGAATGGGGATTCTTTGAGATGCCAAAACACTCCATAATCACAGGGTTCTCCTCATAGGGTTTTGGCTCCTATTAATGAGACATCAACGACCTTGAACATTGACCATTTGTCAAAGTCAGATCATAACCCTAGTCAAAGTGAGGGTAAGAAAAAAAAAGCATGCTTTGAAGGCCAAAGGGAGGGAAAGATGATTTGTAGTAGGTATGGATATCAAATTTTAGCAGTCAGTTGAGATGGTCGAGAAATCCATTGTGGGTCGAGCAAGGGGACACAAATTCAAAGCTAAAACCCTTAGGGAGTGGGATGAGGCAAACTAGATTTTGGACTTGGGGTATACTCCCATAGTAAAGGCTTTATCTAAAGGATGGTTTACCTTCATAATAAAGAACATAGCTAATGCAAAGTGGGTTATGCAGAAGAATTTGTGTTTTGGGTGCACTCCAAAATGTAGTCCCCCCTTTTCAATGCGGATCATGAGCCATGGATGATGGGTTGATTTGGGTTTGACTTCTAGGTCTTCCATTTGATTGTTGGAGGTAGGATATTCTCAAAGGTATTGGAGACTCATTGGAAACTTTCCTAGAGTAGAAAAATCATTAGAAGAATAAGGCGAGATGGAAATCTGTCGCATGTTTGTGCATTTAGATTTCAAGGGGGTCTATTGGTTGAGATAAACATTGCATACGGTGACCATAATTTCATCTAGAAATTGGAAAATAAAGGCATTTGTTTTTTGTGCAGAAGATGCCATTAATGTGGGCATCTTGTGACAAATTTTTATCTTCCTTTTGTTTATTAAAGATCTAGATATTCCCAAATGGATCCTTTAAAGCATCCTACTCCTCGTATGGTTATAGATAAGGAAGTCTAAGGTTAGAGTGTTAAATTTTCTATGAATAAAGGTCTTGGTTAAAGATCGTATATTATTGTTGCTTCTGGATCAGACCAAGAAGTGTTGGAAGGGGTAGAAATTGGTTATGATACTATGATCCAACAACTTGAACCGATGGTGGAGATGGTGGAAGTTGATAAAGTTGAGGATTCAAGTCCTCCTAAAGGTATGATGATCCTAGTTCATAATATTTCATGTGTTCTTATTTATGTTGGTTCACTTTCTTTAACTCCTAAGCACAATGGGAGTTTGGTTGCTTCTCTCCCTCTTAACATTCTCCTAAGAATGACCACTTTATATCTTATTCTTGATGGTTAGACCATCCCTCCAGCCCTTGTGTCCTCTAGCTCTTTTTTCAGTAGGTGAAGTTTGCATCACTCAAGGTATAATTTGAGGCCTAGGGGCGAGCTAGTTTCAGGGCAAAAAGCCTCAGGTTTGATCTTGGTGAGCCCGAGGACACATCTGGAAGGGGAAGGAAATATCATATTTACAAGGCTAAAGTTGAAGCGAGGAAATAAATCACTTATGGTAGTGTGATAAATTACTTCTCAAGTTAGATCTAGGAGCTAGAACAATTTCACCATCAAAGTGTTTGACAAAACATGCAAGAGAAAACAAAGAGATAGAAAATAGCTGGAACAACACATGTGAAAGGTGTTGATTACTTGTCATATTTGATTACTTGTCATATTATTATCATACATCATTTATAATACAATGGACAAATTCGAGTGGCTCTAGAAGCCAATAGGATTTGTGCATGTGTCAATGTGGAAAATGACCTCAATCCCCCCTAGGTGGACCAATGGAGACCCAACTCAGCCCAAATAGACTCGAATTGGTGTGTGAGTGTTGGTGAGGTGTACTGGGTCATTAAAGACTCCAAGGCATGTGTGGGTGAGGAAATAGAGGCAATTGGGGTGCTCTAGGTGGCAATAAATGCTTCTAGGAGAGCTAAAACAGGCCAGATTCACCCCGAGCGCACTTAGTCAAACCAGGGCCCCACAAATCAATGAGGTAGCTCTCCAGTGCATTAATTAGGGAGCATATGGGCTAGGTTGACCAAACCAGGCGTTGTTGTAGGTGTGAACGGGCCAAGTTAACAAGATATATTGCTGGATTAACTCTCCTAAGTCTAAACCATAGGACATTAATGAAATTTGTGAAAATCAGGTTAGCCTAAGCTCTAAACTATATACTAAGGATGTATTACTCCTCCAACACCCTCCCTTAATCCAGAATTAGTACAATTTAGTGATTTGAGGCCTTGGCAACTAAGGCACAAATCACCTTTTTACAAATTTATTGATCCATGTAACAAAGGTAAGGAGGAAAACCTCATAGGAAAAACCTCCCCTAAAAAATGGATTATGAAACAGAGAAAAAAAAAATCTGCATATACTTCCAAACTAAAAAATGTCTGGAGGAATCTTCTTCTTAGGAAGAAGTGGAATGTGCTCGATCAACTCAGGAACAACTGCATGATGAATCCTTAGACCATGTAGAATAACTGAAATGCACTGATGGAAGAGCAAATAGTACTCTTCAGATTTGAACTTCAAACCACTAGGTGAGTAATTCGAATAAAACAAGATGCCATGTGAGGAATTTGAACCACAAAGGATGCCATACCTAAAAGAGACTGTAAATGCTTGAGAATAGGTGACCTCAAGTGAGTCATAAGGATCTTGAAGCATCAACTTCAAATGAAGGTTGTAATCACCTGGAAGAATGTGGAACAAAAGTCCCAAATGTGCCATTGTGATGGCAAAGGCTTCTCCATATTTATATGAACTTGAAGGAACTCTACTAGTGATAGTGGAGGAAACATCTCCATTTTTCGAACCAATACTCTCATGTGAAGAAAACCCATCTTCCAGAGAAGGCTCGCTATGGAAATCAATTAGCAATACATCTTGCCCATTCGTAACAGAAGACATAGAGGAGAAGGGTGAAAGTAAATCTTCAGCAGTAGTGATGGCAACAACTCATATTCTCTCTTCATGAAACATAGCTTCTTGACAAGGAGAGGAAGCCACAAAGGAAGAAACTTGAGTTGGATCATTTGTTGAATCTTTGGCTACTTCTTCTTCTTCATTTTGAACAGCTTCTTGAGAAATGCATGAGGCCAAGATCATAGGAAGAACACATAAGGAGGTGCCCATTTGCTTGCTCTCCATATAGCTCACATATTCTTGCTGCATGCCAAGAGCTTAATCTAGATTTCTCCAAAGCTCAAATGGGTAATCAACAGAATCAAGGATGTAGCACATTGTAGGAGGTATAGCTAGACACATAGTTCCATAGGCTCTATCATTGTCATTAAGCCAAGCATTCTTCTCTTGACAGGACTCTGGTTCTCTCATAGCACCAATGTACACATTATAGAGACATTGTCTCTTGATATATGCACACATCTTTGAATTTCATTCAGAATAGTTGAATGGGGAAAGGAGAGGAACAGCTTTCGAATCCATGAAGTTGTTGTAGAAACCTGCAATGAAAAACACTCACATAAACTAGAAATATGCCCTAAACAGCAACTCGACCTTACAGTATTTGTTGCAGCTCCATCTAGCTTTGATACCATGTGAGAAATTGCTTCTCAAGTTAGATTTAGGAGCTAGAACAATTTCACCATCAAATTGTTTGACAAAACATGCAAGAGAAAACAAAGACATAGAAAATAGTTGGAACAACACATGTGAAAGGTGTTGATTACTTGTCATATTATTATCATACATAATTTATAATACAATGGACAAATTTGAGTGGCTCTAGAAGCCAATAGGAGTTGTACATGTGTCAATGTGGAAAATGACCTCAATCCCCCCTAGGTGGACCAATGGAGACCCAACTCATCCCAAACAAACTCGAATTAATGTGTGAGCATTGGTGAGGTGTGCTAGGTCATTAAATACTCCAAGGCATGTGTGGGTGAGGAAATAGAAGCAAGTGGGGTGCTCTAGGTGGCAATAAATGCTCCCAGGAGGGCTAAAACATGCCCAATTCACCCCAAGCAGACTTAGTCAAACCAAGGCCCCACAAATCAATGAGGTAGTGCTCCAATGCATTAATGAGGTAGCACATGGGCTAGGTTGACCAAACTAAGTGCTATTGTAGGTGTGAACAAGCCAAGTTAACCAGATATATTGTTGGATTAACTCTCCTAAGTCTAAACCATAGGACATTAATGAAATTTGTGAAAATCAAGTTAGCCTAAGGTCTAAACTATATACTAAGGATGTTTTACTGCTCCAACAGGTATAAAATCTTCTATTATTGGGGCACTTAGAGAATTGAAATCCATGGAGGATGTTTATAAATGAAGATAATTTCCTTCAACTGTAGGGAGTTAGAGAACCCCTCCAAATAATTGTCTCTTAGGATATTGGTTGCCACTTTTGCTGCAGATATTCTTTTACTTCAGGAAACAGTTGGGGAAAGTGTTTCTATGTCTAAGTTGTTGCAAGATCTTTTCAAAGGTTGGAAGCTAATATTAGTAGCTATGATAGGCCACTCTGGTGATTTTGTCATGTCCCAAATTTTGCATTGGGTCACAATGGCCTAATCACATTTTCCATATTCATGAGAGTTTGTCAAATTGATGCTAAGGGTCAAATAGTTACCAAGGAGGAAAATTACTAGTTTCCTAGGTTGGGGGTGGAAGATTTGGGATTTGGATTAAGGGGGGAAATAAATTATGTTTGAACATTAGAATGGCATAAAAATTTAATAAAGGAGATAAATAAATAAATACAAGGGAAAATCAAAGTGGCAATTGATCATGAAGACACATGGAGGATGTGGGACCCACACAAGCTATATTTTCTATGCCACATGGAATCCTCCTCTTGTCATTTCGAATCCATAAGAAGCCCAAGGGTCTTGGGATGAGTTGGAAGGTCAATATACTTGGAATGAATCAATTAAGGTCGAATTGGAGTGGAAGAGTAACTCCCATGGAAGAGGAAAAGGCATTTTGGAGCTAGTGAGACACTTGGACTAGATTCCCTAGCTCTATGACAACAATGATGAAGATGCTATGACACCTATGAAACAAATCAGATCTTAAGGCTGAAATCTTACATATATGACATGTCAAGGATAAAAATATCTCCAAGAGTTCACTCAAGGGATTTAGGGCAGCTAAGATGCTTCCACAAGTGATTTGGCGGAAGTGGGAGACTAGGAAATGTTGTACAAGTGGCATTCTTTGGAATCTCTTCCCAACTAGAGTTGGAATGCATCTCTTAAAATGAATTAGACCCATAGAGAGCTTGGAAACTTTATAAATTTCAAGAATAAGGAATGAAGGCAGCTTTTGATCATTTGAGAAATTTGCATTTGTGAAGAGAGAGAGCTAGTGGATGACTAGTTTCTTGCCTTGGCCAATTTCGAGGGTGAAAGATTCCCATCCAAGTTGGTGTGTGGAAAGGTCATTCAATTATTTCATGGAGATTTAATGGAGTCATTAGTTACAGGTGAAATATACAGGGAATCTCATGGACACTTCAATATCATCTTGTTCTTTAATCTATTCCAAGTTTTCTCATCATATTCTTGCTCTATGGACTGAGGCGTGCTTGGGGAGCTAATGATATCTTTGGGAGAGATTATCATGGTCCATTTATGATGGTAATAATATTAATATACTATTTTATTCATCTTCATAAATTCTCAGGTCGAAATACCAAATGGTTGTATGTAAAAGAAATGATTAATGAGCAAACAATGACAATTTTCCCACTATATTGATGTATGCCATTATAATGCTGACGATTTCGAATGAAAGAATGTTTCTATGATATATAAATGATGAATGGACTGTAATTGATACTCTTTTATTCATTTTCATAAATTCTCAGGTCTAAATACCAAAATATTTCATGTAAAAATGTTAAACAATGAAGAAACAGTGCCATTTCCCCACTACCTTGTTGTGAACCAATGTAATGTTGATGGATTATAATGGATAAGTAAAATAATGATGGTTTATGGATGAATTTACTGTTATTTATGTATTATATGGGTTTATTGTTCATTAAATAATCATTTGTATTAATTTTTTTGAGTTTCATAGCATTTTGAGAAGATTGCCTATCATTTCCCCCAAGGTTGAAACTAGTCTTTTTGCATCTGATTTAAGGGAGTTATAGCAGGCATTAAAAGTTGAATGGTGATGAATATGAGTTAATTTTTATGTACTTTATATGTCCCCTGATTCCATTCATAAATTAGAGTTGGATTGAGTGCTTTGGAAAGTGATTTTCATCATCTACCCCTAGGGGATTTGAACCACAAGTTGCTCGTAAAACTCCATAGATTGAACAGATTTCCAAAGTGATTTGAAGAAGTCATTTTATGGTTGAAAGAAACCTATAAACACCATTTTTATGTATTAACATCATTCATACACCTTCTGGTACAATTTGAGAGCATTTTTAGCTATTTGGATCCATCTACCATTGGGGATTTGAGCCTCAAAATTACTAGTAAATTCCCTGAGTCTCTTGGATACCTAATCGAACCAAAAAAACACATATAATGCTGCAAATATACTTTAATTAATTTATTATAACAGATACAAGTCTCATACAAACCATTAGTGCAGGTTGTACAGTGGTTGGAAGAGATTTGTTCCAGGACCCAGGGGGGATTTACACCTCCCAAATTGACGAGTCGTGTCCCGAAACTTCTTCTCTTGGAAATTGCAGACCATGGTTGGGTATATCAGTTGGTTATATGTCTTATAGATTTTTTAATGTGTCCCATAACCCCTCATGACCTTACTCACCAAGTTTGAAAGTAATTGGAGGATTTTGGAATCAGTTGTATCCATATACTGAGAGTTGAAATTTGGTGAATTTGAGAATTTTGGGAAAATTATTCACAAGGGACATTATAGTGGTATCAGATAATGATATTGGAACCTGATGTGGTCTGATATTTATGAGGACAAGAATTCAGGGACCACCGTTAGATATTGAAACCAAAAGTGCTTTTGTTGAAGAGGAAAAAAAGTAGGAGAAGAAGGCAATTTTTTTAGGAAACTATGACTAGGGATGAAAAGGGAACCTCATATGATGGTGAGGAGAATATAAAAATCATGGAACCTATATTTGAAGACATTACCAAGAATATTATGAAAGGATTCAAATTTTTGGCTATCCAAATTGGGAGAAAATATATTGATCTTAAGAAAACCAAGGGGAAAAATGCATCGGCTTGCTTGAAGGAGCAAAAGGAGGAGACCCGTGAACCACCTAGTTCTGAAATAGGTGAAGTAGAAGAAGTAGTACATGAAGAGGATCAAAAGTCACTCCCAAATGACTCTGAAAAAGATGAAGAGACATCACATGAGTATGAAGAAGTTTCTATTGAAAATATTGAAGATCATTTCAAGACATATTCTACCTTGGAAATGAAAAAAAGAGCATCTACTGATGGATGCTTGAACTATGAAGGAGTACCCATTGATGGGAGCTCACACCTATATGCTGGTGACATAGGTATCACTTTTGAAAGTGTTGCTGCAAGACAAACTTCCATTAAACATGAAAATGAATACCTTGTAGCAGTTGAAGAAGAAACAAGATCAACTTCCCCATCACCACTTGAGCTTCATGAAGTTGGTCCAATCAAGAAGGAAGAAGATGAGGAGGTTCATTTGCAAGAGCCTCATTTTCTTTAAGGGTCCTTAAATATGAATGAAAAGAAGATCCAAGAGTCCCTTAGCATACTCCATGACACTCAATCATTAGTGTCAAATTCTTGTTGGAGAGATACTTCATTGGAGGAAACATCCTTCCTTGAAGACATGGAGAAGATTCAAAGAGCAATGTGCCACACCAAAGGTAATCTCATGTCTTTGATTTTTTATAGAAACCATTTGTTTGAGCTTAATGAATTGTTACATGATGCATACTTGAATAATAATGAGGATAATCATAAGCTCACAATTCAAAATGAGCAACTTCTTGAAAAGTTGCAAGATACTTGTTTTTCCTCCTATGTTTCAGATTGTCAAATGGTAGATTGTTTGGAGGATTCTCATGACATGGTGGATCATGAGAAATGTGGAAATTTGAATGTGCTTGGTGTGTTTGAAGATGAACTTGAAGATATCCAAACACTTGATGTGGTGGAAGAGGAACTTGAATTGTCTCTTGATGAAGGTTATGCAATTTTTAAAGAAGAGCCTGATTCCTCTACATTGGAACCAATCTACGACAAAGGTTTCACACTTTTGAAGGAGCTTCATGATACTACCCATATGGATCCTTACCATGATGAAAATTCTGCACTTTTTTATCATTTGAGTGAGTTAGTTCATTCTCCTACATGCTACAATTCCATGTTTTGCAACATTAGTCTCAATTAAGTATGGGTGAAAGGGTTCTTTTTATGGTGCCACATGAGGAGCATGGAACTCCTAGATTTACTTTTTATGATGAAATGGTTGGAGAACATTCTTATTCACATTTTTAGCAGCATCATTTGTTGCTTTATGGTGATGCACATCTACATGGATGCACCTACGATATGCATTTGAGTCACTTGAAAACTCATGGCTTTTCTTGCTCAACACTTGGTTCATTTGATGTTGGAGGAACTTCATCCAACACTAGGGTGAATAGATTTATGATTGGAGAACATTTTTTTTTCCATCCACATACTTTGTTACATATTTATGATTCTCTCATTCATGGATGTATGGGTGAGACTTCTTTGAGTCATTTGAAGTCTCCTTTTTGTTTTGCTCTTTATTTGGTTCAGATTTGAGTGGAGATTCTTCATTCACTTCTTGGATGAAAGAATATATGGCTGAACATTTTGATGCATATCACATCATTTTGGAGCAGCATTATAGGACATGGGATCCTCACCTATGTCATTGGAGCAGATTTGATTGGTCACTTGAAGCTTGTATGCACTTGGCAAATGGTGCTCTACTTACTTGGAGGTATAAGCACTTTCATGATTTTTTGATGAGGCTCCTCCTTGATATCCATTTTTATTATGTTTTTATGTACTTTGATTATATATATTATGTACTCATGATGTTTGGAAGAATGCATATAAGAAAACGAGATCCCGTAATTCTCTTTCCTAATGGTATGGGTTGGAGAGCACTCTTAATTGTTGGAGTGCAATACAAGCAATGGGACCCTAGGATGGTTTTTAGTCCCATTGATTTCAAATTTTTTGGGAAACAAGCAGTATGGGAGATGGATTTCCCACTTAATAAAGTAATTTTAATCAAATTAGTACAGCAGCAAGCATGGTGGTTCCTCTCTAAAATCTTCATGGAATCTGAAAGACTCAAAGTTGGGTAACTCAGTGGCAACTTCAAAGAATCATACAAAAAGCAGGTTCTTCAACACCCATGTTTGAAATTGCTTTAGGACAGGAAATATTGGGAAGGGAGGATTTGTCATGTCCCAAATATTTCATTGGGTCAGAATGGTCTAATCACATTTTCCATATTCATGAGAGTTTGTCAAATTGATGCTAAGGGTCAAATAATTGCTAAGGAGGAAAATTACTAGTTTCCTAGGTTGGGTGGAAGCTTTGAGATTTGGAATAAGGGGGGGAATAAATGATGTTTGAACATTAGAAGGGTAGAAAATTTTAATAAACGAGCTAAATAAATAAATACAATGGAAAATCAAAGTGGCAATTGATCATGAAGACACAAGGAGGATGCGGGACCCACACAAGCTAGATTTTGTATGCCACATGGCATCCTCCACTTGTCATTTCGAATCCATAAGAATACCAAGGGTATTGGAATGAGTTGGAAGGTCAATATACTTGGAATGAATCAATTAAGGTCGAATTGGAGTGGAAGAGTAACTCCGATGGAAGAGGAAGAGGCATTTTGGATCTAGTGAGACAGTTGGACTAGATTCCCTAGCTCTATGACAACAATGATGAAGATGCTATGACACCTATGAAAAAAATTAGATCTGAAGGCTGACATCTGACATATATGACATTTCAGGGCTAAAAATAGCTCCAATATGGCGCTCAAGGGAGTTAGGGCAGCTAAGATTCTTCCACGTTTGATTTGGTGGAAGTGGGAGACTAGGAATTTTTGTACAATTGGCATTCTTTGGAATCTCTTCCCTACTAGAATTGGAACGCGTTTCTTGGAAGGCATTCGACCCATATAGATATTGGAAAATTTATAAATGTAAAGAACAAATAATGAAGGCATCTTTTGATCATTTGAGAAATTTGCATTTGTGAACAGACAGAGCTACTGCATGACTAGTTTCTTGCCTTAACCAATTTCGAGGGTGAAAGATTCCCATCCAAGTTGGTGTGTGGAAAGGGAATTCAGGTATTTCATGGAGCTTTAATGGAGTCATAAGTTACAGGTGCAAGCTACAGGGCAGCTCGTGGACACTTCAAGATCAGCTTGTTCTTTAATATATTCCAAGTTTTCTCATCATATTCTTGCTCTATGGACTGAGGCGCACTTGGGGAGATATTGATCTCTTTGGGAGAGCTTATCATGGTCCATTTATGATGGTAATAATATTAATATGATCTTTTATCCATATTCATAAAGTATCAGGTCGAAATAAAAGTGATTATTAATGAGCAAACAATGACCATTTCCCCACTATATTGATGTATGTCATTGTAATGATGATGATTTTGAATGAAAGAATGTTTATCTGATATAGCTATGATGAATGAAATTCCATTTATAATTTTTTCTTCATATTCAGAAATTTTCAGGTCGAAATACCAAAATATTTCATGTAAAAATGTTAAACAATGAAGAAACAATGCCATTTCCCCACTACCTTGTTGTGAATCAATGTAATGTCGATGGATTCGAATGGATAAGTAAAATACTGATGATTTATGTATGAATGGACTATTATTTATGTATTATATGATTTTAATTTTCAGTACATAAGCATTTGGAGTCATTTTGTTGAGTTTCACAACAGTTGGAGAAGATTGCGTATCATTTCCCCCAAGGTTGAAACTAGTCTTTTTGCATCTGATTTAAGGGAGTTATAGCAGACATTAAAAGTTGAATGGTGATGCATATGAGTTCATGTTTATTTCCTTTATATTTCCCCTTATTCCATTCATAAATTCTAGTTGTAGTGAGTGCATTTGGAAAGTCATTTTCATCATCTACCCCTAGGGGATTTGAACCACAAGTTGCTCGTAAAACTCCATAGATCGACCAGATTTCCAAAGTGAGTTGAAGAATTCATTTGATGGTTTAAAGACACCTATAAATGCAATTTTTATGTATTAACATCATTCATACACCTTCTGGTACAATTTGAGATCATTTGGAGCTATTTGGAGCCATCTACCATTGGGGATTTGAGCCTCATAATTACTAGTAAATTCCCTGAGTCTCTTGGATACCTACTCAACCCCAAAAAACATATAATGCTGCAAATATACTATAATTAATCTCTTATAATAGATCCAAGTCTCATACCAACCATTAGTGTAGGTTGTACAGTGTTTGGAAGATATTTGTTCCAGGACCCAAGGGGGATTTCCACCTCCCAAATTGACTAGTCTTGTCCCGAAACTTATTCCCTTGCAAATTGCAGACCATGGTTGGGCATATCAGTTGTTTGTATGTCTTATATATGTATTAATGTGTCCCATCACCCTTCATGACCTTACTCACCAAGTTTGAAAGTAATTGGAGGAGTTTGGAATTAGTTGTATCCATATATCGAGAGTTGAAATTTGGTGAATTTGAGGACTTTGGGAAAATTATTCACAATGGAAATTACAGGTTTTGCGATAGGGTTGAATCCCTCTTTGATCAATGTTAAAAACTCTCGAGGTTTCTTATTTGGTCTTTCCATGCATTTTTTTCGGAATAATTGACTAAAGATTTTCACCTCTTGAATATCTATGAGCCTTATCAAGATAGGGAAAGATTTTGAAATGAGCTTACAATTCACACATTTACAAGGAAAAGAACAACACTACAGATTCACTTTCTAAAGAAGGATTCTAGTTCGTTTAGGGGGGGGCAAAGATTTTAGATATGGATAACCTTATTTCTATCATTTTTTTCATAGACCTTTTCAGGATGAGCACAGGAAATCTTAGTGCAATAGGAGGGTTTGATTTTTGCCTTGTCTTTTCGTGCCTCAAATTAGGTGTTTTCAACTATGATGAGAATGATCTGAATTGTGTTAAATAGATGTAGGAATGATGTCTTTTATTAAGGCAAATATTTGAACAATATGTTATGATCGAGATGTATATGGACTTCAGTGGGTTGAACAGTGCCTTGTGAAGGCCTTTTTGTCCTTTTTCTATTATCAGAATACTATGCCTTTTTTTTATCATATATGGACATTATGTAATTTTAAAATCTTTGGACATAATAAAATTACATTTTTTTGTGTGGAAAAAACAGATAAATTACCTTTTAATTATAATAGTATAATTTAAGGTTATTATCTAATTGGAGATCAACTTAACATATAAGATCCCTTTTTATGGGATAAAAGACCCCTTTATGTAATGATTTCACATACTCTTCTCCCTTATATTTATATACTTCTATCCTTTTGAATTCAAATTGTAATCTCCAAGAAGAAAATATATGTTTTTAATAATAAGCTCATTATTGTCAAGAGGCAATAGCTCAAATGCTTAGGAGATAAGTCTCACATTCTCCACACTTATACCCAATAAGACATGTGGTTGATTGTGTCCTGCTTGAAAGGGTAAGCCTAAGCCATGGGTAAGCCCCTCTAACCCGAGCCATCATTGAATGCAAGTTGACTCATCACCATTATTTGAGTAAAACCACATAGCCTCAAGTTATCTCCTCTATTGGTCTCCCTGATTAACAGGGTGTAAATCAACTTTAGCATCTGTTTGGGAGCAAGGTTTTTTGGATATCAAGGCAAGGAGACAAATAACCTAAAAGGGACTCTTAGAGTAAGAAATTCCATTGTGATTCCCATGATTGTGATGACTTTCAACAATAAAGGGGTGGGGTTTCGCTCAAAGAATCTAACCCTTAAATGAATTGTGGACACTCATAAAAGTTTGGTGATTTTAATTAAGGAAACTATTATTGTGGAGACACAATCATGGAAGACATGAAAGTGTTACTGCATGGGTAGGATTTTGTGTATCTAGATGTGTATGGTAGATCTAGAGGCTTATTGAAACCTTAACACTTGGTAACTTCACTAGTAGTCGACAGCGTCTATCGTGTTAGCTGAGAGCCGAGGTAGATCGTGCTAAGAGCCTATCCTCGAAGGCTCTGACGGTAGGCAGGCCTATGCTCAAGTTGGAGATCAGATCGTGCAGAGGAGAACTGGCATGCAGCATTAAGATCCAAGTGGTTGCTTTGCATGCAATTGAAGGTCATGTGGTGTGGTTTGAGATCCATTCGGGGATTGGGTTTGCTGTAGGTAAGATCGGTTCGAGCAGGATTGGATTGAAGTGGGATTAGTTGTTGTCTTGAGTGGACAAGGATCTGGGGTAGAAAGGAGGGTGGAGATCCAATGGGGACTGAGGAGAGTGGATTCGAGCCACCCTCTGCCCCTTTATCGGAAGTGCTCAAGAATCTAGTAGCTGAGCAAAGCAAGGAGGTCTCTAAGGGAGTCCCTCTGAAATTCATCAAACGGATTGAGGATGTTCTGGTTGTTGCTCTGTCGCTAGAGGACACTATCCATGTGGAACTCTCGCTGGCATACTGGGCATTGATTGGGAAATTCACTCAATTCTAGCCATCACCAAAAACCACCGAGAGTTGGGTTCAGAGGAACAAGGGACCTTTGATCTCAAAAAATGTTGTATCTTACTGAGTGGGACGAGGATATTTCTTGTTTGATTTTGAATCTAAGGATGACAAGGATATAATCTTCTGAATGGACCCTATTTCATGGGACCGCAAGGACTTTACCTGAACGATTGGACGTTGGACTTCGATCCCGAGGCAGATATTCCCAAGGTCATCCTAGATTGGGTTAGGCTCCCAAACCTACCAATGTATTGCTCGATCCCAAAATCGCTCAAAGACATTGGAAACCCCTTAGGAAGGTATATCGACATGGAAAGCCCAAAAGATCAATATGCCTACATCCGCATCTATGTGGAGGTGGATTTAGAAGTTGGATTACTAGAGGCAATCAAGATCATAGTAGGAAACTGGTATCACTATTAAAATATGGACTACGAACAACTACCATTCAAGTGCACAGGGTGTCATGAATATAGGCACTTCTATCGTAACTTTCCACAAATGCAAGAGGACCAACAAGAAAAGGAGGAAGAATGGAAAACAATAAAGAAGAGAAAGACAAAATAAAAAAGTGGAGAAGTGCAAAGGAAATAAGGGGAAAAAAACGAACAAAGGAAAACCCCCAGGAAGGTAAGGCCAATGAGACTAGGAGTGGACCTATTGTTATAGAAGAGAAATCCAACAATGGAGAGAATAAGGACCCAGAAAAAGAAGTTGTCTTATCAGACCAATATGAGAAAGAGAACACCTCACTGGTCCAGACAGATTCAGGAGTAGAGGTGGTAAAAGAAGGGGGAAACCAGGAAAAATCAGAGGAGGAATCTGATGCTGAGGAAGAGGAAGAAGAGGAAGGGGGAATCGAGGTGGCTACACCAATAAAGAAGAAGGCAAGAGGAAGGAAATCAACCAAAGAAGTGAGGGAGAAAGCCACATACAAGGATAAATTGCAAGGCTCTCAGTTAACCTTGGAAAAACTTCTCTGAAATCCCAGAAACACTCATCATCAAGGGAAATTCTAGAAAGGGATTCCCTCGTCTACCAAAAGTAAGTAATGAAGGTCCTCTCCTAGAACTGTAGAGGTCTGGGAAGCAACTTTAAGGAAGAAGATATGAAATATCTGATTAGATTATCCCAACCAGAGATCTTACTGATCCAGGAGACCAAGATGGAGAAAAATACATTTCTCCAAGTAAGTGGAAACTTTTGGAAGAAAGGAGGAGGAAATGCAGTTAGTTCCAGGGGAGCCTCTGGAGGAATAGGAACACTCTGGGATGATCAAAAATACAAATTAGTTGAAACCAAGCATAGCTCTCATTGGATTCTAACTAAGTTGCCGCAGGAAGAATCTAATATCCACGTAAGACTCTTTAACATTTATGTACCTGCCTCATATGCTGAATTTTTTTATTATTGGAATCTAGTCCAAGATGAAAGGAGTAACTCATTGGGCAATGTCATCCTAGCTGGAGACCGTAATGTCATCTTAAATCAAGCTGAAAAAAGAGGAGGATCGTCGGTCAAAGATTCTATAAGGGAGCAAGTTGATGAAATTATTCTGGATTGGGGTTTGTCAGATGTCATTCTAGCTAAAGGAAAATACACTTGGAATAATAAGAGACTAGGCCTAGGGCACAAAGCTGCTAGGCTGGATATAGTTTTGGTCCAAGACTCCTTTCTCCTTCTAGGAATGAACCCTTCTTCCAAAATCCTAGTGTTTGGGGGATCATATCATAAGCATGTCATGCTTGAGATGAGGAAAGACAAGAACCTCAGCTTTATACCCTTCCAGTTCAACCCTCTTTGGGTCTCTCACAACAATTTCTTGGAGATAGTTTTTGAAGCATGGTCAGCTCCAGTCATGAGCTCTCCATTCTATGTATGGGAAGAAAAACTATGTAGAGTAAAGAAGGTGCTCAAGAAATGGGAAAAATATGTAGAATCTCAAAATCAAAAATAAAATCGGGCTTATGCTAGAGGCCCACCAAATCTCTATGGAAACAAATCATATTTGAGAGGAGGATCTAAAAAGGGAAGTTAAACTGCAATAAGAGCTTCATGTTGCCTGCAGATAGGAGGCAGAAATGTGGAGACAGAAATCTAGATGTCTCTGGCTCCAAGCGGAGGATTGGAACACTGGTTATTTTCACAAACATGCAGAGGCAAGGAAAAACTACAAAGTTGTGCATGAGATTGATGTCTAGGACCAAGTTATCCGCGATTTTGAAAAAATCAAAGCAGAAGCTACCTGTCACTTCAGCGCAATATACATAGTAGAGCCTGGCTCCAACGCAAAGAATGAGATTATGGAATTAGTCTGAAGGATCATTAAAAAAAAAAGAGAATGGCAGGCTGATACAAAGGATCATGATGGACAAAATGAAACCTGTCGTGGATGACATGAAGGACGATAAGGCACCAGGACTGGATGGGTTCAATGCAAATTTCATTAAGGTGTGCTGGGAAATTGTACAGGAAGACTTACATAAAATGGTGACAAATCTCAGAGATGTGAAAAAATCGATGGAAGCACAAATTCTACTTTTCTAGCACTTGTTCCCAAAGAGAAAGATGTTAATTCCTTTGATAGGTTTTGCCCCATCTCTCTGTGTAATATTGGATACAAGATAATCACCAAAATTATGGCTAGGAGGTTAAAAAATATCCTTCCACTTATCATCCCAGAGAATTAAGGAGGCTTCATTAAAGGTAGGAGAATCTGGGATAATATCATCTTGGTCCAAGATGTAATCCATTCCAGTGTGAAGAATGGTGAAAAAAGTATGGTGGTTAAAATAGACTTAGTCGGCGCGTTTGACAGAGTCTCTCATTCATTTCTCTTTCAATTAATGATAAGATATGGTTTTGATCTGAGCTTCATCAATTGGGTCAAAGCCTGCATAACTAAGCCTTGGATTTCCCCCCTTATTAATGGAAGGGAGGTAGGCTTCTTCCAAGATTGAGGCAAGGATGCCCTCTCTCGCCATTGCTCTATGCAATCCAAGACTCTGTACCCAGCTTTCAAATTGAGCAAGTAAGGAGGGACCAAGATTTAATTGGAATCAGAATGGCTCGGGGAATAAAAGACATCAACCATGCACAATTTGCAGATGACACAATTCTGATCGAAGGGGCCATCCAGCTCATAGCCAGAAGATTCAAAACTAAAATGGATTTCTACTACCAAGATTTTGGAAGTAAACTAAATCTAAGGAAGAGCTCGATTTACAGCTAGAATATCAACCCGAGGGAGATTCTGGAATCTCTCGTATACTAGAAATTGAAGGAGTAACTAACTGGGACTCCTTTAAGTATCTGGGGGTACCAATTTTAAAAAATAATCTGAAAAGCTCAAACTAGAATCCACTGATTGAAAAAATAATAAAAACAAGAATTCTAGCTTGGGGAGCAGTTTTGTTAAATCTGGCAGGGAAGATGGTAATGATAAAAGTTGTTCTGAACAACTATCCCCCTTACCAATGTTCAATTATGTTGGCTCCTTCCAAAATTCTCGCAAAACAAGAATATCTGTTGAGATCCTTCCTTTGGAAAGGAGGTGAAAATCGTGGAGGAAAGAAATTTGCTCTTATTAGTTGGAAGAAAATTAAAATGCCTCAGATGGAAGGAGGTCTTCGGATTAGAGATCTGAAGTTTCAAAACTTGGTGATGGAATCCAAGCTGCTTTGGAATCTGAGAGATAAAAATCCCTCCTGGAGCTGTCAGGTGCTCTGGATCAAATATTTTACAGGCTCAATAATTATGTGTCTTGATACCGACCCAGAGAATAAGCAAGGCTCTCCCATCTTTTCCTTATGCAAGAAGGCGCTGCCCAGGTTCAAAGAAGACCTCCATTGGATTCCAGGTAATGGTAAACAGATAAAGCTATGTCAGGATTCAATAATGGGGAAACCTCTCCCTCCCTCACTCCCAGGATTCAAAATATGGACAGACAAGCAAGGAATAAGCACATTGTGGGATATATCACAAGGGGACATTGTTGGAACGGATGGTTTATGCCAGAGTGCCCAGTAGAGCTCGAAGGAGAGAAAAAATAATTTATGGATCACTTCATAGGCTTAGCACCAGTGGCCAAAAGAAAGAAGGATCGGCGTGGATGGGGATGCAACACTGGTTTGTACACCTCTGCACAAGGTTACAGAGTGTTCTCGTCGGTCCCAAGTGTGGCCAATAACCCGACAATCTGGAAAAAATTGTGGGAAACCATCACGCTGCCGAAAATTGATGTCTTATGTTGGACGTTGGTGCATGGGAAGATCTTAACTGGTGAGAATTTAGAAAGGAGAGGGATCGAGGG
This sequence comes from Pseudotsuga menziesii, assembly GCA_001517045.1. NCBI lineage: Eukaryota > Viridiplantae > Streptophyta > Pinopsida > Pinales > Pinaceae > Pseudotsuga > Pseudotsuga menziesii. Next base: position 827,479 of record LPNX010379394.1, read on the forward strand.
ACCCTTTCGATGCCCAATGTGAAGCAACGAAACCATAATGCATATGTTCTTTGATTGTTCTTATGCCAGAACCGTGTGGGATCAACTGACAAATCCATGGTTCGGCACGATTGAGCTACCAAACAATGCTCAACAATGTTTTATCAATTGGGGAAAGACGTACAAAGGAGATTTGGATAAAAAAGGAGTTAAAGAGTGTTGGATGAAGCTTCCAAAGATCGTCTGCTAGCACATTTGGATTGAACGTAATCTTAGAATTTTCCAGAACAAGGCTCATCCTCTAGGGAAAATAATAGCCAAGACATAAGCTCTCATGGGAGAGATTCTAAAGGTCACACTGGTTCCCAAAAATAAATCCAATCTTACTGCCAATGAAATTAATTGGATGCAAACTTTCAATTTCTCTGTTGTAGACACAAATATGGCCTTGAAGAAGTTGGAAATTTGAGAAATAAGGTTAGATAAATCTCAATTTGAAAACTAGATGAAAGAGAGGAAGATATTCAAATTGTTCTTCGATGGTGCCTCAAAGGGGAATCCAAGGATGGCGGAAGGAGGAGGGGTCATCATTTTCCCTGAGGGAAAAATAGAAATGGAATATTACTGGAATATAGGGAATGACTCTAACAACATGGCTAAAGCATATGGGCTGTGGCAAGGAATCAAGCAGCTGAAAGAAAAGGGAGGTGAGGAAGCCATTGTTTTTGTAGATTCACAATTAATAATCCAGGCGATGAATGGAGTAAGTCAGAGTCGAAAGTTAAGGTTGCCTAGGCTAATCAAAAGAATTAAGTCTGTCTCAAAGACCTTTCGATGGTTAGAGTTCTTTCATATTCTTCGTGAGCTAAACGATTTGGCGTATCATGCTGCTAATAAATCAATGGTATTAGGAAAAAATGAGCTTTCAATAAATCTTCATTTATATTCAATTTTACCTCCTTAAGAAGCAAGCTCTTGAGAGTTTGTTTGACTATATGTTTGGTGGATTGTTTGAGCAAGATTGTAGAGGAATCTGTAGGCACAAGAGGATATGGTTTTTCCATAAATCAGATTGTTGTATATCTTTCAATGGTTCCTATATTGCTTTTATAATATAAAACATAATCGTTTTTGTAAAAAAAAAAGATCTAGAGGCTTATTATAGGCTGGAAAATGAGTTCCTTCCATTGTAATAATAGTTGGGTTGTTGTGTCAAGATTGGGGACTAGACTCTTCTTGAGGAGATTGGTTTGGACTTTGCGTTTGTCAATATATATGGCTCATATAACCAAAGAGTAGACTATTGGGAGCATCTTTTCCAATTTGGTTTGTGAACAAATGATAGGGTGATCCTTGGTGGGGATCTAAATTTCACTATGTGAAATTAAAAGATCCAGGGAAGGAATGTTCATAGGGATACCCTATTTGACTAATTTGCTAAGTGTTTCGAAGAAAAATACTTATATGATATTATCCTAGTTAACATAAGGCCTACACATATAAATATGAGGTCTTTTTAGGATAGGATTGCAAAAAGGCTTGATAGATTTTTAATTAATGAAGGAACTCTATAGTGGGAATTTGGGTAGGAATGGTTGGGAAGTCTGATAGATTTTGTATCATGTTGGAGATGGCAATGGTACATGAAAATCCCCCCATTCATTTTAAGTTTAATTCTAACTAGCTTGAGGATTAGGGGTATATACAAAGGGTGAAAGACTTATGGATTTTGTTTGATGGTAATAGAAGGGAATCTATTGCGATACAACTTTTGCAAAATAAAAATCTATATCATTGGCAGTTGAGAAGAAAAATGTACAACACTTTGAATTGAGTAAAATTGATAAGTTATTGGAAACATTTTATGCAAACAATTTGGAAGGTTTAAGGTCTTTGGAACATAAACAAGAAATAGTGGATTTGGAGTAAAAAAGAAGGAAGATTTTGAAAGATAATGAGGCTACCTGGAGATTAAAAAGTAGGGATATATGGTTAAAGAAGGGGGATGATAATACATTTTTTTTCATAAATATGTCAATCACAGAAAGAATGTTAATTCCGTTTGGTATTTGGAATATAGTGAAGGAGCGTAACTGACTACTTTTAGGAAATTTGTTGAGGTTGGAGTAACTCATTTCAGTAGGCTCTTTTACAAGGATGATAGAGCATCGGTGGCACAAATGACGAGAGTGGTTTCCTTCTATCTATCACCTCCCCTCCCGTCCGAGAGGACGCGACTATGACACTGTTGCTATCATTTAAGCAGGGAAACTAGCCCATGAACATGATAATGAAAATGCATTGAAATAAAACATACATAGATGCATAAAAAATGCAATTATACAGTGGAAGCAAATCACCCATTCAAGCATTCAACATGTTCATCATAATTCATTAAACAATCACAGATGCAGAGATTAAACATAAGAGATACTTATCTTGAGAAGAAGCTTGTCCTGCAATCAGCTATGTCGTTGCAACGTTCCACCCAACCATAGGCCAGTGTGCTCATCAATCTCTCAGCAACACTGCCACCCCCGAGCTGGGAATGATTCCCACAAGGAATAAGGGAGCAATAGCAGGTTCACACACAACCAAAGACATATAAAAATTCAACCAAGCCAAAACTACATTTGGTTTTATCAGGTTTCCAAGGAGGTGGAAGGTTGAATTGCTAAGCTAGTGAGCTCAACCATAGAGCTATGGACACCTACACAAGATCTGGCTTGGCTATCCTAACACCTACACACCTAACATAAGAAAACATCCCCTTCTCTGCTACACAGTCCCTCAAGTTGTGCCTTCCCTTTCAGTGCTCTTCAGGGTGTGCAAGAAATAATAATCATCCCCTCTTGATCTCTCTATGTGGTTTTTTTCTACACTAGGTTTATCAAGCTAATTCTTCCCTCTTCCACTCCAAATCGGTTCAGACCAAAACACATGATGCACACACACAAAATACAAGTTCTGGGTTTGAAGAAAAACGTCTTGGGAGCCAAAAACGAAAATGGCATATGGGAAAAACAACCCTCTGATAGCAATTGGATCTCCATAAACGTTTATGGGCTTCACGTGGGAAAAACGACCTCAACAAACACCCAAAAATCATGGGTATCTTCCACCATTCGTTGTGCAACCAAAAATGGGTTTTCCTAGCCGAGTAATGATGAAACTACAACAAAAACATCAAGGAAAGAGCCCAACCCTTGAGCATTGCCAAATCAACTTCCCATCCATGGGGAAAAATGAAGAAAACTACCAAAACGTGAATAGGAAATGCACAGGAGCTCCAAAAACGTGAGGAAGAGGAGGATGTGAATGCATTATGGAATGGGCATGCATTTTGGGCATTTACTTGGCCCATAAGTCAAAAACATGTTTTCCAAAATATGATGGCTTCTCAAATTCGAATTTGACTGCCATACTCTTCCCATCCCCATGCATTTACTAACTCAACCACTTCTGGAAGAAATAAATGACTGGGCACAAAAGACAAAATGGGTAGTTGACAGTTTGATGGGTTTTCCCTTTGACATTTGGCTTTACCCTATTGGGTCAAGGGTTTGAATTATTCCCCACCTATTCCTTAGGAAATCATGCCCCCATCTCTTTAATGTTGCATAGACATAGCTGGTTGTGGGTATTTTAATTAAATTGCATATTTACATGATGTCCAAAAATTATAATGTGCATGGCTAGCACGGAATACCATCAGCATCGATTTTAATTGCTGAAACATAAAACGCTAAATCGATGGTGGGGCTTTTGCCTTGAGCTCCACACGATGATTACATAACGCTATTTACATCATATATCTTTTAATGCAAATGGGGTCAAAACCGGGGTGTTACACGATCCATCATTTGTGAATGATGACCGAAATTCTAATCTTTTGGAGGTGGTTACTCTGGAGGAATTAATAGATGTAGTGCAATCTTTGCATAAGGATAACAGACTTGGGCCTAATGGGTGCCTAGTGGAGTTCTTCACAGGATTTATGGAAAATTTTGAACTATATTTGCTTATAGTTATTGAAGAATCAAGGGTTAATGGTAGCTTTATGGAATCCTTCAATTCTACTTCCATTGCCCTCATTCCAAAATCGGTCAAAGATGGAAAACCAAAGGATTATAGACCTATCTTCTTATGTGATTGTAGTTATAAATTGAATGCAAAAGTTATATCTAGAAGGATCAGGGGCATTCTGTCTAGTTCTGTTTCAGAAGAACAATTTGCTTTCCTAGATGGAAGATAAATTCATGATGTAGTTGATATTGATGAGGAAGTTATGCATACCATTAAGACTAAGAATGTGAAAGCTATGTTTGTCAAGGTTGATTTATCAAATGCATATGACAAGGTCAAATTGCTCTATTTGAGACTGACGGTGCTTCAAATAGGCTTTGAATTACATATAGTAAATTGGATTTTGTCATGTGTACAAACAATCACTTTTGTTCTTTTGGTAAATGGGTCTGCATAAAATTTCTTTAGGCCAAGTTGGGGTCTAAGACAATGATTCCCATTGGTTCCTCTTCTGTTTATTTTAGTGGCGATGGGGCTGAGTATAATTATTCTTCATGCCAAGTATAATGGATCTTTCAGAGGTATTCTCATAGGATGAGAAGTCAGAGTGACTCACCAACTATTTGTGGACGATATCATGAATTTTTCCACTAGGACGAGGAGATAAGTTTCTCTAAGGATTTATGGATATTTTTGCTGCAGCCATAGGTATGGTTTACAATGAGAGGAAATCTTCACTATCTTTTATAAAGATGGATCAAGATTCCATAGATTGGATATGTACACAACTTGTTTTTCCCATGGTGGATATACAATTTGGGCTTAAGTATTTAGGTTTTGTTTTAAATAAAAATGCTTATCTATGGAGGGATTGGGCTTGGCTCATAGGAAATATTAAGAAGCGATTACTATTATGGTGCAAAAAATGGTTATCCAGAGGGGGTGTTAGATTCTAGTGAAATATGTCTTGGAATCCATTCCTTCGTATTGGATATCACTAACATGTGTACTTTTAAGTGTCTTGGATCAAATTAGAAAGTTGAGTAATAACTTCTTATGGAATGGAAGTCAAGAGGTCAACTCTTTCCACTAGATTACTTGGAATAAGATGGCCTAGCCAAAGGAAATGTGGGGATGGGGTTTAAAGAACCCTCATTGTTTTGTGAAGGAACATGGAGAATTCTGAAAGGAGAGGGATTATGGGTGGTAGTTGTACATCAAAAATATATTTATCATTTAAATATTGAGGAATGGTTTAGAACTAGATAAAAATATATAAAAAAATGTTTCAATTATGTGGAAAGCTATGATATTGGCTTCTAAAGTTATAGGGGATTAGTTGGAATGGAAAGTTGGGAATGGCAGAAAGATAAGATTGGGTTAGGATCCATGGATTGGATGTGGTGGGGATCACAAGATTCCTTTAGCTATGGTAGAATATTTGAGGGAACAAAGATATATTTTTCTAAACCAAATAGGGGATCTTGTCAACACTTATGTTATGAGACATGAATCTTTAAATTATGAAGAAGACATGGGGTTCGAGAATGAGGTGGATAAAGATCATCGGGGTAGGTTATTAGAAACATTTTATGCAATCAATTTGGAAGTTTAAAGGTATTTGGAACAGAAAAAAGGAAATAGTGGATTTGGAATTAAAAATAAGGAAGATTTTGGAAGATAATGAGGCTACCCGGAGATTAAAAAGTAGGGATATTTGGTTAAAGAAGGGGGATTGTAATACAATTTTTTTCATAAATATGTTAATTACAGAAAGAATTTTAATCCCCTTCGGCAACTAGAAGATGGTGAAGGAGATCAAGGAACAAGTTTCAATATTTTTGTTGAGGATGGAGTAACTCACTTCAACTAGCTCTTTTACAAGGATGATAGAGCATCGGTGGCACAAATGACGAGAGTGGTTGCCTTCTATCCATCATTTATGAATGAGGACTGAAATTTTGATCTTTTGGAGGAGGTTACTCCATAGGAACTAAAGATGCAGTGCAATATATGCATAAGGATAAAAGCCTTCGTCTTGATGGGTGCCCAACAAAGTTCTTCACAAGATTTCTGGAACTTTTTGAACTAGATCTGCTTATAGTTATTGAGGAATCAAGAGTTAATGGTAGCTTTCCAGCAGTCTTCAATTATACTTTCATTTCTCTCATTCCAAAATCACATAGATATAGAAACTCGAAGGATTATAGACCTATCTCCTTGTGTAATTGAAGTTATAAATTGTTTCCAAAAGTTATACATAGAAGGATCAAGGGCATTATATCTAGTTCTATTTCAGAAGAACAATTTTCTTTCCTAGCTGGAAGACAAATTCATGACGTAGTTGGTACTGCTCAAGAAGTTATGCATACTATTAATACTAAGAATGTGCAAGCTATGTTTGTTAAGGTTGATTCATCAAAGACATATGATAGGGTCAATTGGCTTTATTGAGACTAGTGGTGCTCCAAATAAGCTTCGACTTACATATAGTAAATCGGATTTTTCCATGTGTACAAACAATCTCTTTTCTTGTTATGGTAAATGGGTCTGCATCAAATTTATTTAGGACAGGTTGGTGTCTAAGATGATGATCCCACTGGCTCCTCTTTTGCTTATTTTAGTGGTGGAGGGTCTGAGCATAACTATTCTTCATGCCAAGTAAATGGATATTTCAAAGGTATTCTCATAGGATGACAAGTCAGAGTTACTCACCTGTTATTTGTATGTGTTATCATGATTTTTTCCACTAGGTTGAGGAGAGAAGTTGGCCTTCTCTAAGGATTTCTATATCTTTTTGTTGAGGCCAGAGGAACAATTTACAATGAGAGGAAATCTTCACTATTGTTTACGGACATGGATCAAGATTCCATAGATTGGATATGTACACAACTTGCTTTTCCCACAGTGGATTGGCTAAAGTATTTAGGTTTTGTTTTAAAGCCAAATGATTATCTATGGAGGGATTGTGCTTTGATCATAGGAAAGATTAAGAAGCAATTACTATTATGGTGCAATAAATGGTTATCCATAAGGGGGGTGCTTGATTCTAGTGAAATTTGTCTTGGAAGTCATCCTTGCGTATTGGATATTGCTAGCCCATGTACCTTCAATTATCCTGGATTAAATTAGAAAGTTTAGTTATAACTTCTTATGGAAGGGAAGTCAAGAGGGCAACTCTTTCCATTGGATTTCTTGGAATAAGGTATCCTGGCCAAAGGAAATGGGGGGTTGGGGTTTAAAGAACCCTGATTATTTTGCAAAGGCATTAGTGGCAAGAGGAGCATTGAGAATTCTGAAAGGAGAGAGACTATGGGTGATAATTGTACATCATGAATGTATTTATTATTTAACTATTGAGGAATGGTTTAAAAGTAGAGAAAAATGTATAAAAAAAGTCTCAACTATGTGAAAAGTTGTGATATTGGATTCTAAAGTTATAGGGGATTGGTTGGATGGAAAGTTGGGAATGGAAGACAGATAAAATTGGGTTAGGATCCATGGATTGGATGTGGCGAGGCTCACAAGCTTCCTTTAGCTATGGTAGAATATTTGAGGGAACAAGGATATGTTTTTTCTAAACCAAACATGGATCTTGTCAACACTTATGTTATGATACAAGAATGTTTAAAGGTAGAAGACACGAGGTTTGAGAATGAGGTGGATAAAGATCACTGGGGTAGGTTATTGGAAACATTTTATGTAAACAATTTGGAAGGTTTAAGGTCTTTGGAACATAAAAAGGAAATAATGGATTTGGAATAAAAATGAAGGAAGATTTTGGAAGATAACGAGACTACCCAGATATTAAAAAGTAGGGTTATATGGTTAAAGAAGGGGGATGATAATACAATTTTTTTCATAAAAATGTTAATCACATAAACAATTTTAGTTCCCTTTGGAAACTAGAAGATGGTGAAGGAGCTTAAGTGAATGGTTTCAATACTTTTGTTGAGGTTGGAATAACTCACTTCAACAAGCTCTTTTACGAGGATGACAGAGCATCAGTGGCATAGATGATGGGCGTGGTTTCCTTCTATCCATTATTTGTGAATGAGGATCGAAATTTTGATCTTTTGGCGGAGGTTACTTTGGAGGAACTAAGAGATGCAATGCCATCTTTGCATAAGGATAAACTCATTGGGCCTGGTGGGTTCCCAATGGTGTTCATGACATGATTTATGGAACCTTTTGAACTAGATCCGCTTATAGTTATTGAGGAATCAAGGGTTAATGGTATATTTTTGGCAACCTTTAATTCTACTTTCATTACCCTCATTCCAAAATCAAACAGAGTTGGAAACCTGAATGATTATAGACCCGTCTCCTTGTGTAATTGTAGTTATAAATTGATTGCAAAAGTTATATCTAGAAGGATCAGGGGCATTCTGTTTACTTTTGTTTCAGAAGAACAATTTGCTTTCATGGCTGGAAGAAAAATCCATGATGTAGTTGATACTGCCCATGAAGTTATGCATACTGTTAAGACTAAGAATGTGCAAACTATGTTTGTCAAGGTTGATTCATCAAAGGCATATGAGCGGGTCAATTGGATCTATTTGAGAATGCTGGTGCTCCAAATATGCTTTGACTTACATATAGTAAATTGGATTTTGTCATGTGTACACACAATCTCTTTTGTTGTTTTGTTAAATGGATCTGCATCAACTTTCTTTAGGCCAGGTTGGGGTCTAATACAATGATGTCCATTGTCTCATCTTCTATTTAATTTAGTGGTGGAGGGGTTGAGCATAATTATTCTTCATGGCAAGTATAACAGATCTTTCAGATGTACTCTCATAGGATGACATGTAAGATTTACTCACATGTTATTTGTTGATGATATCATGTTTTTTTCCACTGGGACGATGAGAGAAGTTTGCCTTCTCCAAGGATTTCTGTATCTTTTATTGAGGCCACAGGTACGGTTTACAATGAGAAAAAATCTTCGCTGTCTTTTACAAACATGGATCAAGATTCCATAGATTGTATATGTACACAACTTGTTTTTCCCATGTTGGATATACAATTTCGGCTTAAGTATTTAGGTTTTGTTTTAAAGCCAAATGCTTATCTATGGAGGGATTGGGCTTGGATCATAGGAAAGATGAAGAAGCAATTGTTATTATAGTGCAATAAATGGTTACCCAGAGGGAGGTGCTTGATTCTAGGGAAATTTGTCTTGGAAGCCATCCTTGCATATCAGATATCACTAGCCTATCTACCTTCAAGTATTTTGGATCAAATTAGAAAGTTGAGTTATAACTTCATATAGAAGGGAAGTCAAGAGGGAAACTCTTTCCATTGGACTACTTGAAATATATACATTGCCCAAAGGAAATGGGGGGATGGGGTTTAAATAACCCTCATTGTTTTGCGAAGGTACTAGAGGCCAGAGGAGCATGGAGACTTATGAAAGGAGAGGGACTATGGGTGATAGTTGTACATCCTGTTAGTGCCAAAAATTGTTCCCAGACTACAAGAGAACACGCCAACACAATCTCAATAATCACAATAAAGTAAAATAGGGTTTTTAGGGTTTTTTGGTTGAGCAGTTTGAAGACAAGAGGGAAAACATTCATAAAACCAAAGTAAACACTAAATTATGAGCATTGAATGGCTGAGATGCATAACATATAAACCATAATACAACAGAAAACACAATACTGAATTTCACCCACAGTTGGAAAGCATTCCAAGCATAAAAACATTAAACAAGAAATGAATATACCAGCTGAGTAATTAACACAAATTATAAATGAAACCAGTCAATAAACTGAAGGGCATATAGTGCATATATTTCATAGTTCAGTCTTCAAATAACACATAAGAGTTTTTACTTATCTCCTAAACAAATCCTGATAGCCTCCCCTTGCCAGCAAAAAATCGAACCCCCTGTCCTCTTTCAGACTTACATTTATCTTACTTTTCAAAATCTGTTGAATAACTGAACTCTAACTGTTTTTAAGACTACCTATCGAATAGTTCAATTTAAAACATCTTTACAAAAAATAAAATAACTTTTCAAACTTAACTATTAACTAACTTTCTTGACTAACTTCACAAATCTTTAGCTGCTTCAGCTAGTAAAGCAATTCCTTCCAAGGCTTGAGCTTTCCTTCTTGCCTTCAATTGATCTGTCTCCATGTCTGCAATCCTCCTTGTTAGCTCTTCATTATGTTGTCGCAAGTCCTTGATGGTTTGCTTTAACTCTGTGAATTGACTTTCTGTTTGCCTTTTCCTTTTCAATGCTTCTCTTGAAACTGTGATCAACTCCTGGTAATGACTGTTAACTTCCTCCAAATATCCTCTAAGTCTCCTGCTTGCTGTAACTAGCCCATCATTAGCTTCATGCATATACTCAATCTAATACTTGTGTTGCTTAATACTTCTTTGTAGGTTTTCTTTTTCTGAATCAATACATTTGTCTCCTGCTGTTGTTTGCATCCCTTCTGGTGTCCATGGGATTTTTTCAGTTTCTTATAAATTTCCTCATCCTCTTCCATAAGTTCTGTAGAGGTCACAGGAAACCTTGGATGTTCTTCACTTTCATCATTGCATGGAACTTCTCCTTCAACTATCTCCTTCTTCTCTAAACAAGAACTCTTTGCCTCACTTTGTTGCTGTTCTTGAAACATTTGATTTCGAATCTGCAAAAATATATCAGAAATCTTGGTATCAGTCATGACAGATTTTTCTTTTGATTCTATTGGCTTTTTACCTTCATTACCATCTTCACCATCATCCATTTTGTCTTCAGATGATGAATCATCTATCACTGTAACTTTTTCTTTAGCCAATTTGGGATTCAACAACTTTTTCATGTTTAACCTAAGTTTATTTTTAGGTCTTGTTTTAGGTCTCCAAACTGCAGCAATCTCTCCCAACATCTTGAGAGTCTTTCCTTGATGAGTAATTGAAGCAAACTCATCAACCTTCATTTTCTTTCTTTTTGACAGTGCTTCCTCATCACAATGGGTGTGAATCTATTGCTCAGCATAAACCCTAGCTTCATTAGTAATAAGAATTTTATCATCATCAAATAAGTATTTTTTATCTTCCTCTAATAGTACTGGGATAGGTCTTTGCTTTTGCACCTCAATATCTTCTTTTACATCTTGAATTATTTCTGCAGGTACAACATCTACAACAGGCTCATCTTCTTTAATTTATGATTGTAAAGTCTTTCTCTCATTATCATTAACTCGCTGTTCAAATTCAGAGTTTTTTATTTTCCTGGTTTGAAGTTTCTTCTAATTTAACATCTTCTTCATCCTTGACTGTTACCTTTTTTCTAAGCTTCTTAATCAAAGTCTGCCCTTTATCTATCTAGTTTCTCTGAGACTGTTCCTCCTTATCAGTCTTGAATCCTAACCAAAATATGAAATGCTCCCAAGCCTTCTCCCTTTTCTGTAATATAGTGCTTATGATGAGGTTAATGAGTCCATGGTGAAAAACAGACTGCTTTGTATGATCTTGGTGCTCTCTCACCCTACATGACATCTTTTGTAGACTTTTCAGAAAGAATAAAGGTAAGTTCATTTTAGACTCATCACTAAGATGCTGGAGAAACCTAAAGTGATATTTGAAAACAAAGGCATATCTACCCTCACAGGTAACATATCTCTACAAGACTTTAATGAGCTCAATCCATCCAGGTTTAAAGTTTTGGATTGGAACACCTTTTCCCCAATCTGCAATCACACTAGGAAGCAAGTATTTTTTAGCATTAAAGGTGAATGGAACCTTCTTAAACCATAACTCTCCCTCGTCAAAGATCCCTGTTGCCTCAGCTATTAATTCCTTAGTTAATTTGAACTTTAAGGTGTCAAAAGACACTATGTCTTTGTCTAGACATTGAGCAAATTTGTAAGACACTTCTGCATGATAACCGTCAATTTTTTTAAAGGACATTAACCATCCTGCATTTGAAAACAAATGTGCACAATTTGGAAAATTCTTCACCCAGCTTAAGTCTAAAGGCTCTGCCCTGTTAGTTTTTCCACTCTTTTTCATATTTACTATGGTTAAACAACTTCTGTTAATATACCACAGTCTAAATGTCTTCAAATCTCAACAGACTGACCTAGAATACAGTACAGGGACCTCCAACAAGCTCTACTCTGAATTCCACTATTTAAATGATGAATACTTTAAATGTATTGGTTAATAATTCATCATTCAAAATGTATTAGGTGAAAAACTAGTATTCTGCCTTCGAATTTGTCATTAGTGATTTCTTCAGAAAAGCCCCAAATTTAAAAACCTTGGCAATGGCACGTGGACTACCTATTAAGATGACCAATTCGAGTGCTGGAATATGGTTATTTCAATGGTCAGGTGTCGAATTGCATGCTCCACCTGTCTCTAACTGCTTAGACCACTCTAGCCAGCCGCTGCTGAAAGCCCTAATTTCTCGTTCAGTTTCAAAATCTCGATTTCTCAGCACTATCTTCTCTCCAAGATTTTCACTTACTCTTCGTGTCCTTCAGATACCAACGTAATCCCAAATAGCTTTGTCTCATTATACTCTACTGTCATCATTATATTTGCTCTGCATGAAACCGCCACGATCTCGCCCTTATGATGATATTCCACCTGTTTCAGTGATTAAACTGTAGAAGACATGTATCAAATGCATCATACAATGTGATTAAGACCTCATGTGTGAGAATCCCGTAAAAAAATTGGACCAAAAAATGATGATTTTAGCTCGCGCGATTTTCTTGTAGCGCTCTAGTGCATCTGTTTTTGTCTTGCGCTACAAGAAAGTCCAATTTAATGATTTCACAATATTAAGCTAATGATAAGAGTTTGCACTTGGTTTAGGGGTCTAAATTTAACTTTTATGTTGTTTATAAAACTTTTCTAATCCATGTATGCCTTATAAAAACCCTTCAATTATAAAATCAAAGCAAAACTTATAAAAATAAGCTAAGAAATTAAAAATCATGAGAATTAAAGATTAAAATTAACATTGTTCCTATCAACAAAATTTTCAAGAAACAAAAAGTAAAAACAAGATAAAAAATATGAATAAAAGTATAAAAAACAATGGAAGACAAAAACATGACCTAACATCTGGCTCCTGCTGCTGGATGAAGTCCTCCTTGTGAGGCTTCAAGAACCTGTAGACCAGTGCCTTCTGTACTGCTATCTGCTAGTCTGTAAAATTTCCATTGGGTTATGGAGTCCTTATTCTGTTTATTCACACCGGTATATACAATGAAAAACTAGAATCCATTTCAAAAACTGTAAAAATGCTTGAGGAATCGTCCATTAATTGGACTAGACAATTCCTCACCCTCCAAGGTCTGTAGAACAAAAGTATTGTTTTCAAAAAACTTTGATACTATGAAAGGATCAAACCAAAGGTTATCAAACTTCCCATGCTTTCCTTTTTGCTCCTTCCTAACATCCCATCTCAAAACCATGTCTCCTACTTAGAAAGTATTGTCTTTGATCCTCCTATCAAATATTTCTTTAATCTTCAACTTGTATAGCTATGCCTTTTCTTCCACTTTTTCTCGATTCTGCTGCAACTCTATCATTGCATAAATTCTTCTCTGCATATCATTAGTTTCTTCCTGACAGTCCTGAAAAAACTTCATCACTAGGATACCCAACTGAACAGGAAAAACTACATCTGTACCATATACTAATTGGAAAGGAGAAGTTCCAATTGCTTGTTTGATTGTTATTATGTCTGCCCATAATGCCCCCATAGCCTTAGACTTAAAAGCTTTTGCATTATCAGTTAATATTCTCTATGGACATCTGAATCTACTAAGAATATTTTCTTCAATAAAATCTATAATCACCTTGTTTGTGGCATTCCTTGTGGGGATAGCTTCCACCCACTTAGTAAAGAAATCTGTCGCAGTCAAAATCCACTTATGCTGTCCCGAGGAAGATGGATTTATCTCTCCTATAAAGTCCAGACCCCACTGCTGAAAAGGGGCATTTACTGCAATTGGTTTTAAAGGTAATGACAACAACTTTTGTTTACCAGCAAATTTCTAACAAGGAATACATGCTCTTACCTGCTGATATACATCTGAAAATAAAGAGGGCCAATAGTATCCAACTCTTAGAATTTTATATGTTGTTGCCTTTCAATACTTATGACCTCCACAAGCACCTTCATGAGATTCAGAAATCACTCCTTCAATTTCAGGTTTATCTAAGCATCTAAGTAGAATACCCCCTGTATCTTTCCAAAACAGTTGTTGTTCTACCAAACAGTACTTAGTAGTTTTTAACTTCAAAGATCTAGCAGCTTTTTTATCTAAGTATTATGGACATTGCAAGTACAAAAGAAAATATACAATGTCTGCATACTATGTAGATGCTGAATAGAAATCCATAATCTTCTCTTTCTCCAGCTCTGCTTGATTTTCTTCCTGTGTTGGTTGTTCTGCCATCAGATGCAATCCTAAAGCTTGGCAATTTGATTCAGCTAACAGCTTAGCTAAACCTTGTCCCTTTACCAGCTTTGTAGGTCTGATATCCACATCATACTCCATGATTTTAGCAATCCACTTTCCTCTTTTTCCCTCACTGTCAGGTTGAGTCAAAACATGTTTTATGGCAGCATTAGGCACATATGCAATAACTTTGGAGTGCAAAACATAGATTCTGAAAAATTTCAAAGCTTTTACCAAAGAGTAAGCTTGTTTTTCTAAAATGTTGTATTTTAATTCAGAATCTCTAAGAGTTTCGCTGAAGAATGCAATAGGCTGTTCAAGACCATCCTTATTCTTCTGTAATAAAACAGCAGCCAATGTATCTTTAGATGCAAAAGAAAATGTTAGAAATTCCTTTGTAAAATCTGGACTTACTAATATTGGAGCTTCAGTAAGAGCCATCTTAATTTTTTCTAATGAATTCTTTGCTTATGCAATCCACCTGACTTCTTGATCCTTCTTCAGCATGGCTGTAATCTGTTTGATAGTCTCAGCAAAATTTGGTATGAACCAACGCAGAAAATTGATTTTACCAATGAAAGATTGAACATCCTTTTTACTCCTTGGCAGACTTATTTTCAGTATTGCTTTCACCCTCTTTGGATCAATCCTTATGCCATCAGCTGAAACTAAATGACCCAATAATTTACCTTCCTGTACAGCAAAATGTGACTTCTTTGGATTAACAGATAAACCATATTTTCTGCATTTCATAAAAGTCTGTTTCAAATGTTTTAGATGTTCATCATCTGATTGTGAAAAGACTGTAATATCATCTAAGTAAATCACTACAAACTTGTCTCTTTCCCCAACAAAGGCTATATCCATAGCTCTTTGAAAAGTTGCTCCAGCATTCATTAAACCAAAAGGCATTTTATCATACATGAAAGTTCCCCAGGGAGTAGTAAAAGTTGTTTTTCTTTATCATCGGGATGCATAGCAATTTGATTATATCTTGAAAAACCATCAACCATAGAAACCATTTGTGCCCCAACTACCTTCTGCAATATTTGTTCTATTTTAGGCAAAGGATAATTATCCTTCAATGAAGACCTATTCAGATTTCTAAAGTCAACACACAGTCTGATTTCTCCATTCTTCTTCCTGCTAGGAACTAAATTAGCAACCCATGAAGAATACCTAAGAGGAACAATGATCTTGGCATCTAATAACTTCTTCACTTCTTTTTCAATAACAAGAAACAAAGCTGGATTTATCCTCCTTAATTTCTGTCGAAAAGGTTTAACATTTGGTTTTAAAGGTACTTTATGTTGTATAATCCCAGTATCATATGTCCACAAGTCTTCATAATACCATGCAAAAACATCAACATGCCCGTTTAACAACTTAATGTACCTGTTTCTCTGTTCTGTTGTGAGTGCTTTTGAAATCTTCACCATTCTAGGATGTTCTGCAGTACCAATATTACAGTCCACCACATTTTCTTCCAAAGACTGTACAACGGGTTTTAAAAGTGTATCATCTTTTGAAAATATTCTTTCTAGTGGCACCAAACCTTTAGGAATGAAATTACCTTTAAGTTCAATAATATTATGGCCAACAATCTCATTTTCAGCAATATCTTCAGAACCTTCAACCTCATCATCTTCTTCTTGATCAATCAGGGAATTGGAAAACTCATCAGTCAGCTCTAAAAATATTTTTATTTCAATTTCATCTTAAAAAAATTTCCATTGCCTTATGTTATCAGGCACAGAAGGTCTCTACCTAACCTCAATAGGATACTTTAGCTGTGTTGTTTTAGGGATCCTAAAATGTGTGGCTGCTAAGGCCAAAGAATCAGCAGTCTGATTATGGTCCCTAGGAATATATGTAATGTTAAAAGCCACAAAATAATTGTCTATCATATCCCATACCTCATTACGGTAGACTTTCAGCAAATCTTGTTTCACTTGATAGTTGTTCCTCACCTGCTAAACAACCAACTTGGAGTCGCCATAAACATAAATCTGTTGAATGCCTAAATCTTTGGAAGCTTTCAAACCTAACAACAAAGCTTCATATTCTGCAGTATTATTGGTGGTAATAAACTCTAATTTATACATCAGCTTCACTGTTTCACCACCAGGAGATATTAAAAGAACCCCTACTCCAGCACCTTCCTTACAAGATGATCCATCAAAGTATAATTGCCAAAGTTCATCTTCTTGTTCTCTACTGCATTTAACTAGATGTTCCTTTTCAACCTGTAACAAACCAGCATTATTATCATCATCACTAAAATGTAACATACAAGTACCCAAATCCTTATCAACAACATACAGGGGATGATTTGTAGGGTTCTTGTCATCTGTCACAATATAGGCAAACTGTAGTTCTCTGTACAACCTTCTATTTTCTCCTCCAAATACAGGAATAGCAGCATATGTTAAATCCATTTGTAAATTTCCACCAACTTTCTTTGCCCAAGATCTAGAGAGAAGTAATCCAAATTGTAATGTTTGCTACTACCACGTCCATAATCACACTCTTCATTGATAACTGAGCCAAACTGACAACCATATCTTTAATTACTCCCAAACATTTTACAGCTCGTGAATCAAGAGCATACAAATCATGATAGGGTTTTGTTATACTTAAACCTAGAGCCTCCATGACAGCCTTTGGCATTAGGTTGTGTGATGCTCCTGAATCCAAAAGACAGTTATGTATCATTTGTTCATGAATAGTCAGTGTGATGTCAAAAAGGAGGTGATGCACTAGCTTCATTCTCAGTTTTTTTAGCTAAAGTTGATCCAATAAAAATTTTAGGGTTTTCTTCTTGTAAATTCACTGTGTCAGAAAGAGGCTGACTATTTACTGAACCAATCATTTTAAGAACTGAATCTTTGTAAGAAGGATTTTTCATTAACTCAGTAAAAGGCATAGGAATCTTAATTTTTCCTAATTCATTTTCCAGATTAAAATTTTGTACACTTTTGTTTACCTCCTCAACCTCCACATTCTTCTTTTGTTTATCCTGAATTTGTTTTTTCTCTAACACAGGATCAGATTGTTGTTTAATAGGTACAACTACCTTTTTCTTTGGATTTTGAACTACTTGCTTTGGACCTGACCTCAAATTTAAAGTTTTCTTTGGCTCGATCTGATTTACATCAGCAGTTACAACAGTCATTTCAAGATTTAAATCATTTTATGCTTCAAACATATCAACATCATAGTATTCTGAATTTAAGAACTCTTCTTCAGTAACAAAACCCTCAGTTAACTGCTCTCCAAAATAATTCATATCCTGGCCTGTATCTTCAAATAACACTTCCTCTTCAATTTCTTCTTCATCAACAACACTATTATGAAGAGGGAGTGGTACTCTTTGATCCTCAATTTCTCTCCTTTCTCGTTGTATATCATTGTTTCTTCTTTCTCTAGGTATGAAACAAGGTGCAAACTGTCTTCTGAATTGGTTTTGATTGTTAGGGTTTCTCTCACCCTCTTGAACATGTTTGTTTGAATTCTTTTCTAGTTCCAAGTTGTTTAATTTTGCAGTGAGGATCTTAACTAGCTTGGCCATCTCATCAATTTTACCTTCTGCAGAGTGGGATGTCGAAACCCTTGGAGCTGCTTCCTTCTTACCCTTCCTGTCGTATATCTGCTGAGCTGTATTTCCCTTCAATCTATTAGAAGCCAATATATTAGACTCCACCTCTAATGCTGCATCCTGCATGTTCAGTAAAGAAACATGTCTTCTTTCTCTTAGAAGTAAGGAAAATTCATTATTAGAAGCATTTGCATATGTGAGTTTTGCAGATGTTTTTGAGGGTTTTATCTCTGCAGGAATTCTGCCATACATTTTATTGAATCTTTTCAAAAAATTAGCTATGGTTTCGTCCTTCTTTCTCCTAAGGGCTCCAAATTCAGTTATATAATAGGTATGATCCTTGGTATCACCCCATTGTCTCATGAAAAGGTCCTGAAGCTCCTCTATAATAGTGATAGAATGTGCAGGTAACTTCCTAAACCATTTTCTGACATCTCCATCAAGGCTCTGTACAAACATCCTCATCCATACATCCTTAGCTTCAATATTCTAATTATCAGCATAACTGAGAAAGGCTTCCCAGTGCTCCTCAGCTATAGTTTCACCCTGTCCATTAAACCTAGGCAGGTATTTATGATAATCACCTCCAGGAAGTGCATTCAAAGGCTGAGGCAAAACTAAAGGTGCATACCTAGCTGCAACTATTCGGTCCATCATATCTAATGGCTAATTTTGGGCTGCCATTTTTAGGTTGACTAGCTTTGGTGATGGAAAGACTTGTCTGGAACTTGGCTGAAATGGAGTTTTACCAACTTTTAGATGAAATAGAGGAATTTTACCAGGAGATATTGTCTTTTCTTTCTTGAAGGATTTAGGATCAGTGAAAACTTGAAAATTACTGATAGAAATTATAGGCTTCAACCAAGGTGAAGTTTCTTCTTCTATTTTCAAATCAGATAAAGGTGATGTAATATCTAACTGATCAGGGTTACATAGGGCTGGTGATGACTAAGACCTTCTAATTCTTCTAGCTGTTTTCAGTATCTGGTCTGGGTCTAAAACACCCAATTGCAAAGGTGAACTAAGTCTGTTTCTTGTTCCAACTCCCTTAGCAGCCACTGTGAAAAACTGGTGAAAAGTAGTCTTTAAGATTTGCTGGTTTAAGTTCACTTCTTAAAACCAGTGCAATGATAAGTATCCTAGGAAAAATAGGTTTTCAACTTCGTTACCCAGCAACGACGCCAAAGATGTTTCAACTTCGTTCCCCGGCAACGACGCCAAAGATGTTAGTGCCAGAAATTGTTCCCAGACTACAAGAGAACAAGCCAACACAATCTCAATAATCACAATAAAGTAAAATAGGGTTTTTTGGTTGAGCAGTTTGAAGACAAGAGGGCAAACATTCATAAAACCAAAGTAAACACTAAATTATGAGCATTGAATGGCTGAGATGCATAACATATAAACCATAATCCAACAGAAAACACAATACGGAATTTCACCCACAGTTGGCAAGCATTCCAAGCATAAAAACATTAAACAAGAAATGAATATACCAGCTGAGTAATTAACACAAATTATAAATGAAACCAGTCAATAAACTGAAGGGAATATAGTGCATATATTTCATAGTTCAGTTTTCAAATAACACATAAGAGTTTTTACTTATCTCATAAACAAAGCCTGATAGCCTCCCCTTGCCAGCAAAATATCGAACCTCTTGTCCTCTTTCAAACTTACATTTATCTTACTTTTCAAAATCAGTTGAATAACTGAACTCTAACTGTTTTTAAGACTACCTATCGAATAGTTCAATTTAAAACATCTTTACAAAAAATAAAATAACTTTTCAAACTTAACTAATAACTAACTTTCTTGACTAACTTCACAAATCTTTAGCTGCTTTAGCTAGTAAAGCAATTCCTTCCAAGGCTTGAGCTTTCCTTCTTGCCTTCAATTGATCTGTCTCCATGTCTGCAATCCTCCTTGTTAGCTCTTCATTATGTTGTTGCAGGTCCTGGATGGTTTGCTTTAACTCTGTGAATTGACTTTATGTTTGCCTTTTCCTTTTCAATGCTTCTCTTGAAACTGTGATCAACTCCTGGTAATGACTATTAACTTCCTCCAAATCTTCTCTAAGTCTCATGTTTGCTGTAACTAGCCCATCATTAGCTTCATGCATATACTCAATCTGATACTTGTATTGCTTAATACTTCTTTGTAGGTTTTCTTTTTCTGAATCAATACATTTGTCTCCTGCTGCTGTTTGCATCCCTTCTGGTGTCCATGGGATTTTTTCAGTTTCTTATAAATTTCCTCATCCTCTTCCATAAGTTCTGTAGAGGTCACAGGAAACCTTGGATGTTCTTCACTTTTAGCATTGCATGGAACTTCTCCTTCAGCTATCTCCTTCTTCTCTAAACAAGAACTCCTTGCCTCACTTTGTTGCTGTTCTTGAAACATTTGATTTCAAATCTCCAAAAATATATCAGAAATCTTGGTATTAGTCATGACAGATTTTCCTTTTGATTCTATTGGCTTTTTACCTTCATTACCATCTTCACCATCATCCACTTTGTCTTCAGATGATGAATCATCTATCACTGTAACTTTTTCTTTAGCCAATTTGGGATTCAACAACTTTTTCATGTTTAACGTAAGTTTATTCTTAGGTCTTGTTTTAGGTCTCCAAACTGCAGCAATCTCTCCCAACATCTTGAGAATCTTTCCTTGATGAGTAATTGAAGCAAACTCATCAACCTTCATTTTCTTTCTTTTTGACAATGCTTCCTCATCACAATGGGTGTGAAGCTCTTGCTCAGCATAAACCCTAGCTTCATTAGTAACAAGAATTTTATCATCATCAAATAAGTATTTTTCATCTTCCTCTGATAGTACTGTGATAGGGCTTTGCTTTTGCACCTCATTATCTTCTTTTACATCTTGAATTGTTTCTGGAGGTACAACATCTACAACAAGCTCAACTTCTTTAATTTCTGACTGTAAAGTATTTCTCTCATTATCATTAACTCACTGTTCAAATTCAGAGTTTTTATTTTCCTAGTTTGAAGTTTCTTCTAATTTAACATCTTCTTCATCCTTGACTGTTACCTTTTTTCTAAGCTTCTTAATCAAAGTCTGCCCTTTATCTATCTGTTTTCTTTGAGACTGTTCCTCCTGATCAGTCTTGAATCCTGACCAAAATATGAAATGCTCTCAAGTCTTTTCTCTTTTCTGTAATACAGTGCTTATGAAGAGCTTAATGAGTCCATGGTGAAAAACAAACTGCTTTGTATGATCTTGGTGCTCTCTCACCCTACATGACATCTTTTGTAGACTTTTCAGAAAGAAGAAAGGTAAGTTCATTTTAGACTCATCACTAAGATGCTGGAGAAACCTAAAGTGATATTTGAAAGCAAAGGCATATTTACCCTCACAGGTAACATAGCTCTGCAAGACTTTAATGGGCTCAATCCATTTAGGTTTAAAGTTTTGGATTGGAACACCTTTTCCCCAATCTGCAATCACACCAGGAAGCAAGTATTTTTGAGCATTAAAGGTGAATGGAATCTTTTTAAACCATAACTCTCCCTCGTCCAAGATCCCTGTTGCCTCAGCTATTAATTCCTTAGTTAATTTGAACTTTAAGGTGTCAAAAGACACTATGTCTTTGTCTAGACATTGAGCAAATTTGTAAGACGCTTCTGCATGATAACCCTCAATTTTTTTAAAGAACATTAACCATCCTGCATTTGAAAACAACTGTGCACAATCTGGAAAATTCTTCACCCAGCTTAAGTCTAAAGGCTCTGCCCTGTTAGTTTTTCGACTCTTTTTCATATTTACTATGGTTAAACAGCGTCTGTCAATATACCACAGTCTAAATTTCTTCAAATCTCAACAGACTGACCTAGAATACAGTACAGGGACCTCCAACAAGCTCTACTCTGAATTCCACTGTTTAAATGATGAATACTTTAAATGTATTGGTTAATAATTCATCATTCAACATGTATTAGGTGAAAAACGAGTATTCTGCCTTCGAATTTGTCATTAGTGATTTCTTCAGAAAAGCCCCAAATTTAAAAACCCTGGAAATGGCACGCGGACTACCTGTTAAGATGACCAATTCGAGTGCTGGAATATGGTTATTTCAATGGTCAGGTGTCAAATTGCATGCTCCACCTATCTCTAACCGCTTAGACCACTCCATCTAGTCGTTGCTGAAAGCCCTAATTTCTCGTTCAGTTTGAAAATCCCGATTTCTCAGCACTATCTTCTCTCCACGATTTTCACTTACTCTTCGTGTTCTTCAGATAACAACGTAATCCCAAACAGTTTTGTCTCATTATACTCTATTGTCATCATTATATCTGCTCTGCATGAAACCGCAACGATCTCGCCCTTATGATGATATTCCACCTGTTTTAGTGATTAAACTGTAGAAGACACGTATCAAATGCATCATACAATGTGATTAAGACCTCATGTGTGAGAATCCCGAAAAAATTGGACCAAAAAATGATGATTTTAGCTTGCGTGATTTTCTTGTAGCGCTCTAGTGCATCTGTTTTTGTCTTGCACTACAAGAAAGTCCAATTTAATGATTTCACAATATTAAGCTAATGATAAGAGGTTGCACTTGGTTTAGGGGTCTAAATTTAACTTTTATGCTTTTTATAAAACTTTTCTAATCCATATATGCCTTATAAAAACCCTTCAATTATAAAATCAAAGCAAAACTTATAAAAATAAGCTAAGAAATTAAAAATCATGAGAATTAAAGATTAAAATTAACATTGTTCCTATCAACAAAATTTTCAAGAAACAAAAAGTAAAAGCAAGATTCAAAATATGAATAAAAGTATAAAAAACAATGGAAGACAAAAACATGACCTAACACATCCAAAGTATATTTATCCTTTAACTATTGGGGAACAATTTAGAACTAGAGAAAAATCTATAAAAAATGTCTCAATTATTTGGAAAGCTGTGATATTGGCTTATGAAGTTATATGGGATTGGTTGGAATGGAATGTTGGGAATGGTAGAAGTATAAGATTGGGTTAGGATCCATGGATTGGATGTGGTGGGGCTCACTAGGTTCCTTTAGCCGTGGTAGAAGATTTGAGGGAACAAGGATATATTTTTCTAAAGCAAAGAGGAGATCTTGTCAACACTTATGTTATGAGACATGAATATTTAAAGGAAAAATACATGGGGTTCGAGAATGAGGTGGATAAAGGTCACTAGGGTAGGTATACAAAGGCTCTCCAAGACATAGATGCAAGATTAGTGGATTTTGTTGATGTTTTGTTATGGTATAGGAATGCTACATGTGGAGATTACACCCCTAGTATTAGCTACAAGGTCATTAGAGTAGAAGAAGACTTACCATATAACTTAGATGGTGGTCCACTTTTATATGGAAGTATGAGTGTCCCTTAAAGACAAAGATCCTCATTTTGTTGGCCATATCTAAAAAGATACTTGTATGGGACATCATGCTCAAAAACTTGCGGTGTGGCCCTAATAGATGTCCTCTTTGCAAATAAAGCAGTGACAATATTGATCATCTTTTTATTTTTTGCTCTTATATTAGGAAGATGTGGGAATATGTTTCGCAAGTTCGTGGCATACAGTTTACTTGGGCAGGTTTGGATCTTGAAGTAGCTTTGGAGACTTAGTTAAACAATGAAGTCTTCAATGAATATATGACTTTACATATTATTCTCATTTGGGGGGTTTGGCTCTCAAGAAGTAAAGCCATTTTTAAGGACATTCTTATATCCCCTCAACCTATGTAGTGAAAGGACTTTCTATTCTTAGACATTTCCCACGGGGAAAAGAGAACCAAAAGGAGAGGAGGATAGTGGAAGAGTTAATCCATAGAACATGATGTTGGTTATATTTTGATGGTGCCTCATAGGGCACTCTAGCTTAGGGAGGGGCAGGAGGTATACTTTACATCTTATATACACATTGGATAAAGTTTTCAGTAGGTTTGGGTGATAGTATAAATAATAAAGCAACACTATTGGCACTAAAGTTATATTTGGGGCTGGCCATTAGGAAGGGTGTACATAAATTACAGGGCTTTGGAGACCCTAAACTAGTTATTGATTGGGTGAGATTGAGGAGACCCCCAAGGAACATATTGCTCAAGCCCACTTACGAAGAAATTCATAGAATGGCTTGGTAGTTATAGGAATTAAAATTTGAGCACATCTACAGAGAAAGAAATCACTTGGTTGACCAATTGTCAAAGATACAACTTTAGGTTGGAGTGGAGACATTGGTGGGAGATGGAGAATGATACAACGACATAACACAATCCAAGACCACATCTGGGTTAAACTCTAAAGGGACACAATAGGGTCTCCTGGTTTTCTTCACTTTTTTTTTAAGGTTAGAGTTTCATAATTTTTGAAAAATGGATTGAATATGTTTTTTGATTGGCACTAAAGTTGTCTTTGGGGTTGGCCATTACGAAGGGTGTACATAAATTACAGGTCTTTAGGGACTCTAAATTAGTTATTGATTGGATGAGACTGAGGAGATCCCCAAAGAACATACTGCTCAAGTCCATTTATGAAAAAATTTCACAAAATGGCTAGGCAGTTCCAAGAGTTAAAATTTGAGCACATTTGCCGAGAAAACAATCACTTGTATGACCAATTGTCAAAAACATTGCTTTAGGTTGGAGTAGGTACTTAGGCATTAGTGGGAGATAGAGAACAATACAATAAAAGAACATGATCCAAGACCACATCTAGGTTAAATCTAAAGGGACATAAGAGGATATATTGGTTTTCTTCACTTTTTTTAAATAACATTTTCATAATTTTTGAAAAATAGATGAAATATGTTTTTTTCGTATTGTTTTCTGAAAATACATGTACATAACCATGATTTATATCTAGTTAACTCTTTTTTATTAGATTATTGGTTTTGACATTCTCATATACCAGTTTTGTAATAATTACATAAAGAGTTTATGGCCAAGGTGGTCTCTTTTTAATATATTTGAAGCGAACTTCTTAAAAATGAAAAAAAAAACATTCTGAATTTTTTCTACCAATGATATGTCACATGGTAATTCTCTTACAAGTTTAACATGGTAATTCTTTTACATTTTTAACTAAATTTTAGGGAAAAAAAATAGTTAAAAAAAACCCAAAAAAATCCATATCTTAGCATGTTTAAAGTAGCAAACCCATAACTTAGCATGTCATGTTTAAACTAGCAAATTGCGAATTTAGGCACTCACTTTACATATGTATATTTATTTATTTATTTTTTATAACTCCGCTAGGGTTAGGGCAAGCACATATGCATATTTATTTATTTATTTTAATTCCGCTAGGGTTAGGGCAGGCTTTTGAGAATGTCTAGGCTTAGGGTTTGGAGAGGGATCGAGGTCTTTTAAGACAAGTAAGAAAACTGTTTCTTATAATTTTGTTCGCTCGCGGAGGGTGCAGGTTGTATGGACAGGTATGCTGCCTGGATCCTTCCGCTTTTCAGGTAATGAGCTGTTTGATGTAGAACTACTCTAATTTATCGAGTTCAAAGTGCCAGAATCGTTATATTCACAGACGCTGGTGTGAAAGAGCTGTAGGTTTTATTTTACGGTATCAGAGGTTTCTGTTTAAATGTCGTAGATCCTTCTGTATTTACGAGATTCAAGTTGGCAATGAGCCCTGAAAGCAATAGAACAACCCTAAAGCGGGTAAGAGTGTTGTTTCATACCCACTAAGCTTCAAATCCCCTGAAACACGTTGTTCTTTTGTTACACCCACTATAATCCACCCTAGTACAAACTAAAATATGGAATGACATTCCCCCCCACACCCCCACACACACACACACACATATATATATATA
>LPNX010379394.1:853595-928475 GCA_001517045.1 Pseudotsuga menziesii
AGTAATAGTTGCTATGATGATATTTTTTCTACTTGAGAGTACTCCCAATAATTGGGCTTACTTGATGTGGTGCTCAACCTGAGCGGTTACCTGAGCAACGATCTTTACTTTTTAACAATTACTTATATCTCATTAATAGCTGTTTCTGACTTCAGCATGCAGTAAGAGTTGATGTCTTGAAACTAGTTCCAACTGAAATGTTTTCAAAGTTGCAATGCAATGGTTCCTATTATAATCTTTGATGTTTTTAGTCAGCGTGTACCAGGTTATCCTATTTTCTTTGGCTATTGTTTGTATAGATATAAGTGATGTCTATTATTCATTTCTTGGAAGAACTGTTGTCCTGAAACTCATTCCTTGAAATGTTCTTCAACGTGCAATGTCAGGCCTTCCAATCTAATCTTTGATGTTTCTAGGAAGTGTGCTTTGTCTGTATTTAATTGATGTCTTCATTTTTGCAATATTTTTTCTGGCTGTTTTGTCAACTAGTTTGTATTATAGGGAAGAAATTGTGGCTATAGAATTCTTTGGTAGTTTGAAAGTAGTGCTTTAACTGTTGCAATGATGCGAAATTCATCTTGAAAGTCTCCTTATGGGAGTTCTATATGTAATGCTTAATCTGAGCGGTTAACTGAGCAACAGTCATTAAAACTATGATCTTTTCCTGGCCAGTTTGCTTTTTGGATTTAGTCAATTTAGTTGATCTCATGCCGCAGTTTGCTTTTTGGATTTAGTCAATTTAGTTGATCTCATGCTCCAGTTTGCTTTTGGGTTTTAGTCAATTTAGTTGATCTCTTGCCAGATTTTTTTCTCAAATGAATCATTTGATAACTGGTTTACTATTTTGTTAAAATACATACTAAATCCCTTAAAAATATCAGGCACATAGTTATTAATAATCATAATTACATGTGCATTATTTTTATCGATGAAAATCACTGTATTGGGAAAGTTCCTTGTTAGTCTATTACTTTTGCAAAGGGCCCAGGATAGGAATGTTCTCTGTTTGTGCAGAATCATGTGTTACTTTTGGCTTTAAATTTTGTGTTATTTTTTATTTATCTATATACTAGGGGAATCAGCAACTGGGGTAACTGGGGATGGGTAACTGGTGATGGGGCTTGGGGTAACTGGGGATGGGGCTTGTACACAATATCTTCCATTTACAACCATTCACAACATTTTAACTTTACCACTTGCTCTGCCCCTACTTTGCCTCCTGCTCTGCCCCTACTTTGCCTCCTCTGCTCTGCCCCTACTTTGCTTCCTCTGCTCTGCTCTTGCTTTGCCTCCTCTGCTCTGCTCCTGCTGACATTAAACATACAACCATTCACAACATTTTAACTTTACTACTTGCTCTGCCCCTGCTTTGCCTCCTCTGCCCCTGCTTTGCCTCCTCTGCTCTGCTCTTGCTTTGCCTCCTCTGTTCTGCTCCTGCTGACATTAAACATCTAAGCTTTATAAATGCAATGGAAGGCAATATTTAATTACATGACATGGTTCAAAAAGTTTGCTTGAATTTACAGCACAGTACTTATACAGTACTTTAGTCCGAGGAATTACAGTAGAGGTGGTCTGAAGCTATTAACCATTCACCACATTTTAACTTTTCCACTTGCTCTGTCCCTGCTTTGCCTCCTCTGCTCTGTGCCTGCTTTGCCTCCTCTGCTCTGCTCCTGCTGACATTAAACATACAACCATTCACAACATTTTAACTTTACCACATTTTAACTTTACCACTTGCTCTGCCCCTGCTTTGCCTCCTCTGCTCTGCCCCTGCTGACATTAAACATCTAAACTTTATAAATGCAATGGAAGCCAATATTTTATTACATGACATGGTTCAAAAAGTTTGCTTGAATTTAGAGCACAGTACTTATACAATACTTTAGTCCGAGGAATTACAGTAGTACAGGTGGTCTGCAGCTATTATTGCCATTTCTTTTCATAGGTTAGATGGAAATTTCATTTTTCATGTGCATGCTGCACCTTCATATACGATGGACATCTCTATACCAGTATTGCATCATCCTCGTTGAATATTAATATTTTTATTTATTTATATTATATATATATAAACCCATACATAATTGTGGATTTGTTTCTTGAAAATCTATAAAACAGTCTTATAGATAGACTGATAAAGATGAACAACTCAAACATACAAGGGTTGTGACCTATATATCAGCAAAAACATAAGAGCGAAATAGGATCGATGACTCTTCATCAACAGCATTTTCTAGTCAAAATCTAATAGAGGAAATAGCAGGCCTACCTCCATGATCAATGTACTGTCAGTTACCTTTAACGATGCATTTGCTTCCACCTTTGTTCTCTGAAGAAATGTGAGTGAGAAATGGCATTGGAAGGAATTTGCCACTTCTTTCAACTGTTCTCCAATATACATGAGTAATATTCCAATTCATCTAATCAATGTCCAAACTAGAGTCCCAAGAAATCTGAATATGTTGAATATATTTTTCCTAAAATAAATTTGAAGGCCATGAATCCAGCTTGGTTATTGGCTCCTTCCCCTAAACATACTTTCAATGACATTACTAAATATAAACTTCTACCAGTGCTACTAAATTCTGGAGACCCTTTCATAGCTCTGAAAAAACCCCATGCTTGGGATTCGTCTATTACCAGGTTCTGTATCTGCCTAGGATTTTTTGTTTGTTTGATAGGCACATTACAACTTGAAGTTATAGGTCCGGTCTGTGAAGAGCATTGAAAAGTGAGGATGTATTTCCCAAATGTTTGAGAATTTATGTTTGTGATGCTTAAATTTCTTAAATTCTTCTCGGTTCATCCAACTTTTTTGAGACTTTCTTCCATAGGTTCTATTACCCATACAGTTTTAACCCTGATTATTTGCAAATGCCATTGTTTCTTCATTTTTTTTCTACATGGGATGTACATCCCCGACCCTTGTCTTTATTTTCTGTAAAACCTCCAGGGTTAGTGCTTTGTTATCCTTGTCATTCTTTTCTGTAAGACCTCCAAGGTTAGTGCTTTGTTTTTGATGGGTAATAATTTATGATTATTTTCTGGAGCTCTGAGCTTCCAAACTACCTTCCAGCTTCAATCTTCTTCAGTGTCCAATGATAATCGCAAGTCTTCGTGTACTCATCCATGGTTTATTTTTTTACCAATCTGGATTATTATCCTCGTCCCATGCTAAACATGACTTTGAATAGTTCTATCCGCATGATCTCTTCAAGTTTGCATTCTCTCCTTCCAATTCTAATCTTCGAGTGATTACCCACTTTGAGGGTATAAAGGTCTTGATCTTGAATAGTTAACCAAAATTTTGCATCCTTTGCACTAATAATTGTTTGTCATTTGCAACACACCATGCTAACCAACGCCGATTCATAGGAAATGTTTCTTGTCTTTTCCGACTTTCCATGCTCCAATGTAGAGCCATTATTTGTAATAGGTTTGATATGTATTTTACTCTTATTTTCTTCCACTATCACTTACGCCTAATATTCCTCAATGAACTCTTGGTAGAGTGATTCCCAAAAAAGTGAATATTCTCTAGACCCCACCCTCCTCTCTCTGTAATGAAAGTCAAATTTAATTATTAAGCTAGGTTAATTAATGTAAATACACTAAGAGGTGACTTAAAAAGTCATTTTTCTTCCCCAATTATGGTATAAATTATTGGGGCACCTATTATGTAATTCATCTTCTACATTTATAAAATATACATTTTTCTACATTACGTTCTTCTTCCAACTTCCTTACTCTTCCATTGGTATCAGAGCCTCTTCGCTCTCGACACCATCCCACCACCACTCCCAACTTTCACCTTTGTTGCACCCACCTCGTCTTTACTTTTTGCCACTCTACATCCTCCAGCTCCATCCTCTAGATTTCGTGCACATGCACCAACTTCCATCCCCCATCCTCTGTGCTACTTCTCCGTTACCTGCCCCTTCCTGCTCACCACCCTTCGTCTACCCCATTTGTTATATAATATAATATAATTATATTATTTTAATATATATTATAAATATAAAAAATATATTTTCAATAATAATAATAATATTATATAGAATAATTATTTTAGATACATAAATCTTTTGTTCCCCAATAAATAAAATATATATTTCGCCTTGTTCTTATCCAATATAAAAAAATTAGAGTACAAATTATCTAATTTTTATAGAGAAATAAATCCTGGCGGGGGGATAGTATTATATGACAAATAAAAATAAGTCCACGTTTAACACTGGGAAGATTCCAGCAATTACCAGATCAATGGATGCTCGGTTCGATCAAATCAATGAGAAAATTAACAAGAATTACAAGGAACTCTATGTAAAAATCAAACAAACCAATGACGATTTGACATCAAAAGTGGACACAATTTACGTCACGAATAGAGAATAGCTTCCTCAGTCTACAAGAAGACCAAAAGAAAAATCAAGCAGTTTTAACCGCCATCTTGGACAGATTACAAATCTTGAATGACCTGCAACCAAACTCTCCAAAAACTCTGGAGCAGCCAAATCGTCTATCAAACATGTCCTCCTCTAACGCGTATACACAAGGACGCCAAACACGGGTGAAAGTCGAGTTACCCAAGTACGACAAGGATGAACGACAATGCATAGCGTGGATTAACAAGGCCGAGGAATACCTAGACATCCACAACATCCATTATGATGACGAGAAAATTAAATACGCCTCCATGCATCTAGAAGGTAGCGCTTACAACTAGTACTTATGGTGGAAGAATATTGCAAAAATATGTTCTTACAACTGGGTTAGCTTCAGGAACGATCTCATCAAAAGATTCCAAGGCGTTGAAGAAAAATACTTCTTTGCCTAAATCACAAGGTTACAACAAAAAAACAGTGTTGATGAGTACACATGTGAATGGGAAGCACTGTCAACTTGAGTCCCAGAGTTAACCGATGACCAACAACTACATATCTACATACACGGTCTAAAACAACACATCCGTGACTCAACTAGAGTTACACAACATCTCTACCATGGAGGAAGCACGGTGTAAAGCCGGGATTATTGAAAGCAAATCCGTTCATATAAATGTCTACCAAGACGACTCCAAAAAGAACCCCTTCCATTCAGGATACACAGGAAATTCAAGGTATACACCGCCTCAACTTAGGGAAGGAACAAGGCCCAGTTTAGAGTCTCAGAGAATAAAAGAGGAAAATGTAAGTTCTGTGGAGACAAATGGGATCTTAAGCACATATGCTTACAAAAGAAATTATATGCTTGTGAAGCAGAGCTAGAAGTCAATGAACCAATTGAGAACGATGTAAATAGCCAAGAAGACTACCACCCAGGAATTGAGGACGACTCCCCACAAATCTCATTAGCCGCTATTATTGGAATCTCCCAACCGCAAACATTGAAGATTAAAGGTCATATAAAAAATAATAACGTTACAGTTTTCATCGACTCTGGCAGCACCCATAACTTCATTAATATCAACCTTGCTAAAAGTATTTGACCTATTTATTTGTCCAGTACCTTGTAACTGCTGATATAAAGAAGAAGCGCTGTTTTGAGGTTTCAAGTTTGAAGTTTATCGATCTTGGAGTAGTTGGTATCAGAGCCAGAGGCTTTTAGTTCATTCTGTAAGTTTTATTATTCTATAATCTTCGTATTCTGTTGAAATATCTCTTTATGCTGTCTCTCTGGCTAGCAATATAGTAAAAATTGTATTCTATAGACTGTGGAAATGACAGTTGAGTTTATTGTTGGGTATGGGTATTTATTTGAGGTTTTAAGAAAGGTTGTAGCAAAAAGTGTGCGCTGTAAGTCCTTGTGTTGATAAAACCCTTGTGAAATTAAATCCTAGTAGACATGGACCCATCAATGGATGCAATTCCTCACGTAACACTAGATTGTCAGTCGAAAAATAATGCAGAAGTATCTTTAGCAGAAAGAAGATCTTTCTTTATGAATGAATCATCTAGCTCTAATTCTTCGATAATAAATATCCAAGACCTCAATCATTCACAGGATTGACAGTTGCCTAAAATTCTATCTTCAGATGTGTATAAACTAAAATGGTGGCAATATAGTTCAGCTACTCAGATTAAAGTCTCTTCGATAGATGTTTTATTTACTGATTATGAAGAACCGGTCCATATAAATTTGATTGACAAAGAACAGATAGACTGGGCTATTAAAGAAGGCTTTAAGTATGTGCATCTTGTCGCTATAGTTAGGATTTGGACCTCTTGTTCGTCTTTACCTTCCTATTTCTTTCCTTTGTGTTGCGGTCGAGGCAAGACATCGCAACTTTGTAGATGCCATTATTGGAGGATTCATTGCCCCCCTACATGATGGTCCTGCATATGGAACTGTTTTCCCTAAATATTTTGTAAGTCTTGACGATCCCCACATTTACGATCTGTTAAAAGCTTATATCCTACCCCAAGGTTTTTATATGATGCAAGGGTCGAAAATCATACAATTAAAAGGTGTTGTGTGTATTCGTTTTGGTAATGACACCCTTCCTCCTCTCCGATCTAAAATCCATCAGAGCTCACGCCTTCAAAGCATGGTGGAATCAGATAAATCCCGCCAAGCCACTCCAGTTACTTTTGAATGAACAAGTATTAACTACCCCTAGGAATGTGAAGTTAAATATCAGGAGCTGCGAAATGTTGACTGTCTGTAACGTTCTATCCTGAACAAACCATTAACCTTTGACCAGCAAACCATTTTTTTCAGACTACCAGAACAAACCTTTACTCCTAAGTTCTCACCGCCTCTCATTATATTAACTTCTGTATCTTCTTATAACCATGCACGACGACAGGCCGAATCCAACTTTGTCTCTACATCTTAGTCTCCCTCTACTTCTTACATCGGCCTATACAAAACAAAACATCGTGGCCAACACAAAGATTGCCCAGCCTGTAGGAAAATACTGCATAAGATCCAACACCAAAAGCAAAGAGAAACCCTAACTCTAGGTATGTTCAGTCTACCTAGGGAAGGTGATGCTTATGAAGCTATAAACCAAGGACGTAAGTCTTTTTTTCCAGGAAGAAATCTCCCTGAGGTTCCTTTTCGCCAATACTCAACAGATGGTCTAATAAAAAAAGAATTCCTACCATATAAGTCTTCAGGTCCTGATGAGTCAGTCCCAGATGACATTAAGTTAGGAAACTGGAGCAATATGCAGCAAAAAATGACTACACAAAATCTAGATGACATGGCCTACGATCTCCTTGATCTGAAAAAGATCATAGTTGAAGAAAAAGAAAAAATTGCTTTGGTTGAAACAAAGTTAGGCTTGATGGATCATCTCCTAAATGACTCTATAGAAATAAAAGTAGTAGTTGACCAAACTGAGAGAAGACTTGCCAAGTTAGAAGAGCTTTTGAGTCAAACCCAAGAGCTTAAAAAGAAGGTTCTAGGCCTCAGTCCCTCGATTTTTGCTTTAACGTCACAAGGTCACAAAAGGAAAGAAGTAGAAAATAGACATCATCGAAATGTTTCTTTCAGTATGCTTAGTATTTCGGAGGATGAGAGACCAGAGTTTAACTTTGGTAGAGATGAAGAAGAATGTGATGAGATCAAAGAATGGATTGAACACTTCAAATCCTTTCCGCTTGCCCTGGATACAAAATATCTGAATATGATGTCTGCTCACTATACGACAGAATCTTCATCCATTCATAACCCACCTCCTCAAGAAAATACTTTTGACATCCAAATGCTAGATGCATCTAAAGCCCCAAATCCAAGATTCTAGTTTGGCATTAATTCTATGAATAACCTTGTTTCACAAATGCTTGACCAACCTATCTTGAATATCTAGTGCCAACCCCGTGATGACATTAAAACAACAATCCAAATGTTGGGGCAATGGACCCTTTACAAAAGAATCCAGAATGATACCCTCATAGGACAACGACTGGTTGACCAAATCATAGCAAGCCTTTCAGGACTTGCTAATGAATGGTGGAGATGGCTCCCACAAGAAGCCAGGAACGAAATGCTTTCTGCTGAAGATGCATATCAACAAATATTGGAAGCATTGGGTAAAGAATTCTATGGTTCTGAAGAAAGAGAAGATTCAGAACATCTTGCTTCTTTGTTCATGTCAGCTCGACTCTGTGACCTTGCACAGAGTGAACAATATTTTTGTTACATGCAACAACTGCTAATTTCTTCTGGTAAATCATGAGATCTTGCTTACTTAAAGAACTATCTTAGAAGTTTCCCAAGACATGTTCCAGATGCAGTCGAACAGTATATGAAGGATAAGAAAATTAATTATCGAGGCCTTTCTCTAGCCCAGTTGCACAGCTATATACTAGAGACATGGCAAGAACACTGCTTGGAAAAGCGAGTCAGCAAAGATTTCAAGCGCCACCAGAGTATGTATTCCTCTTCATTCTGTAAAAATGTTGCTAAGATGCCTGATTGGGGATGTGGTGCTTATAATAGAGGTCACTTAGCAGATAGTTGCAAATGTCATAAGTCTAAGCAGAGAAAAAGCTTTTACTCTAGTCTCTCTAGATATCATCCAGACAAGCCTTATAAACAGAAAAGAAAGTATAAATATCATGTTTCTAAAAGGTCTAACAAACCCCCTTACAAAAAGTTTGTTAAAAGAACTGATAAGACTGATAAAGAAACATGTTTCATCTGTGGCCAAAAAGGCCATTGGGCAAACAAATGTCCCAAAAAGAAATCTAAACCGCGACTTGCTGCCTTCTGTGAACAATTAGATCCTAGATGGTGGGATCTACATTTTGATAGTGAATCACCCTCTGGCGAAGTTATATTTTTACCATGTGATGTATCAAGTGAATCTGAAGATTTCGAGCCCGAAGATGACAAAGCTGTTCTTCAAAATTTTTCTCCTACATCTTCCTCTTCAGACTCAGGTGCATAACCAAATTTGGGAGGGTTCGAGCCTCCAGATTACAATTTCTCATTATATATGTTCTCTATGAATAAGCCACAGAACATTGAGAAACATATTACTGCCATTGACATGCAATTGTCTGAAACCCCAGCGTTTGAATACATGCTAAGAGCATCGTTAAAAGAAGAAAAGAAGCAATTGCTCAAAAAGCTTGAGCAGGACAAAGGAAAATGTATAGTAAGTTATGTCACTCCTGCTCTGTATAATCCTATTGAACTTTATAAAAGCTACCAAGATGGCCATGAAAGTAGACAATGTTACAGGGTAGATAAAGAGCAAATGTTGAGATTGCAAGTTAGAGAAAAACAACAACAGCTTAAAAGTTTGGTGACAGAAATTGAAGAATTGAAGAGTATGATTAAAATCATACAAATTGAAAGAGATCAATCCTCAGATGAAGAGTTAAGTAAGCACTATGATCAAGCTATGGAGAACCCAAGACAGAGAGAACCTTCTCCTGATCCTAGTTTGGGAATGCTCACTGGTCTCAAGATATTTGTGTGAATCCAGTTTCGCCCTAGTGAGTTCAAACCGTATTTCCTAGACTGCATGCTTGATTCCGGATGTCAGGTGAACTTAGCAAAATGTTTAGCTCTTCCCCATTTCTACTGGGAAAGTACTTCTGATCGTGGTTTAGCCATTCAAGGCACTCCTGTTCTCTTAGTCGCAAAATCTGAAAACTTCCCAATAAAGCTCAAAGGAACAAGTGATACCTTGACCTTGTATAGGTTAGATGATATAAACGAAGACTATATATTAGGTTCATAATATTTGTCCAGAGTCGGTCCAATCTGTGTAGATACAAAGAAAAAGATACTCTCCTGTGTCATTAACAACTGTACAATAGAACTGCCTATTTCCTTTAATCCTGTTCCAAAATGCCAGTCCCTTGTACAAAAGCCTGTGCATAAATCTAGTCCTGCCCAGTTATTAAAAATGGATAGAAGTATAGCATTTTTTGATATCCATAGTGAAAAAGCCCTTGCAAGTATCACTGCTAAACTGGTTAAAGAATGCTACTCAGAAAGCCCCAATGTTTTCTGGAAAAGAGAAAAGTATTTTGTCTCCCTTCCCCTTGATCCACTTCAGAAAATTAAACCTATGAAGGCTTCAGCTCGTTTTATGTCTCCATCAAAAAGAGAGTTTTGTGTTGCAGAAATCAAAGATCTCTTAGCTAAATGATTGATTGAACCGTCCAAGAGCCCTTGGGCTTGCAGAGTCTTTGTAGTTAACAAACATTCTGAAATTAAGAGAGGAAAGCCAATGCTAGTTGTAAACTATAAGCCTCTTAATGCTGTGCTTCAAAAGGTTCGCTATCCTCTATCCAATAAAGCAAGTCTTTTGCAAAGAATCACTGGTTGTACAATCTTCAGTAAGTTCGATCTAAAATTATGATTCTACCAGATTGGTATTAAGGCAGAAGATCGGTTCAAAACAACGTTTGTGGTTCCACATGGTCAGTTCCAGTGGAAAGTTTTACCATTCGAGATCAACAACGCTCCTTCCGAGTTTCAGAAACACTTGGAGGACATCTTTAGGGACCTAAAGAAGCAGTTGGCACTTGTTTTTATTGATGACATTCTGGTTTGTTCTAAGAACCTGCAAGAACATTTAAAGCACTTGCAGATGTTTTATGACCTGGTCTTTAAGCATGGGTTAGTCTTATCACATAACCAGATGGAGATTAAAAAAATTGAGATGGAATTTCTTGGGTTCAAAATACAAAGATGACAAGTCGTTCTACAAAAACATGTCCTAAGCGTCTTCAACCATTTTCCAGATCAGATCCTAGACAAAATCCAGTTGCGGAGATTTCTAGGAAGTCTCAATTACATTAGAGCCTTTTACAGAGGACAAGCTATTGACATACATCTGCTTCAGTAAAGATTGAAGAAGAATCCTGTAAAATGGTATTCTGAGATGACTTTGGCAGTCCAGCAGATTAAAGCCAAAGTTTTAGATTTGCCTTCTCTCTCTTTACCACAAAGATCATGGCAACTGATCATAGAAATAGATGCTTCTTCCCATACTTGGGGTGGAGTTATTCTTGAAGCTCTGGGAGGCAAAGAGCATGTTTGTGGTTATGGTTCGAGATTCTTCAAAGCAGCAGAACTGAACTACCCATCCAGCCACAAAGAGATTCTGGCTGTTAAGAAAACAGTCCAACATTTTATTTTGTTTTTAAAACCAATGAGATTTATTATTAGGACAGATTTAAAAATGAAAATCTGATGGCAGAGAACAGTAGTCGCATTTTGAAATGGTTTATCTAGCTAAGTAATTTTGATTTTGATATTGTATATAAGCCATGATATCTTAATTGCCTTGTTGGCATGCTCACCAGGGAGCAGCGTGAACAAGCTACACCTTCTCTCAGCATGTTTTTAGCGGGTGCCTCAAGTTCAGGTGCAGGTCGTGGCAAAGCACCACTCTGCCGGCCTAGGAATGGCTTATTTCTGAAGCCATGGGACGAATCAATCTCAAAAGCCGAACGAAGACAACTCCTAGACTATGCATCTAGAAATGAAGCCGAAAGGTTTCTTGATCTTACTTTCATTAAGCAGATCCAATCTTCTCCATTAAAAATTGAGATCATGGAAAGATAGGAAAAAGATGCATACGCAAGTTTTGAAAATGCACAAGAAAAACTGAAGAATTGCGGAGAACTCTGGATAGACCGCAATGAAGAAAAAGATGGCCCTCTGTGGTACGTAGACATCGGAGATGGAAACCTGACATGGACATCTTACAATCCAATCTTTCGATTCTGTAGAGAATAACGTAAGATTGTCATCTGCGCAGATCCAAATAGCCTGATGCATGGTGCTTGGTCCGGCTGGACAGAGATCTTATTGGATAAATTTTGTCCAAGGACAGATTGGGAGAATCGACGTGTTAACTTTATCCTGCACATGAAGGCTGACATCGAGGTCGCTGTTAGAGAACACCAATGGTTCAAATTTTTGCTCCATCATAAAGGAGGACGGTATACAAGGTTAGAACATACTGTATTTACCTCTTAGAAATATATTAAGGAGGATGCTCAAGGCCAAAGAATTGATTCGAAAGTATATACAAGACAGATACCTTTAAACTTTCGGGTACAGTTATATTTTCGAGGTGTGTTTTTGTGTGAATCAAATGAGCTCTTTCATGGATTTGACATCGAAAGATGCTTTAGTCCTTTCTTGTACCTTCCAACAGAATTTGAAGATGACCCACTCAATTTTGAAGACTCCAAAGTCTATGCTTAGATGATGTAGATTGGGATTGTCCTTGCGGAGGAATGGACCTTGATGGACGTGGAATCTGCCTTTGTCTGCAAGGTAGAGAGTCGTATGACTAAAAAGAAAGCTGTGGTGGACCCCTGAAGACCGTTGTGGGCCGGAACTGCTCCACTTTGTACTATGTTTTATTCTGCTTTTAGGCTATGTCAGTCATAATGAAGATTTCGGGTCCCCATATGTCTACGGACCTCAAGGGACGAGATAATGATAGTGGTTGTCCCCACCTGTCACCTCGGATGAGCTATTTTGACTCGTTAGTGTCGGTTTTGGGTCATCGGATTACCGGTAAATTTTGTATAAATAAAGGGCTTTGGGTTGTAAGCATTGCAATCTGGTTTAAGAAGTCGCTCATGTGCTGAGCATTAGTAGAGTTAGAAGTGCTATGCTCTGCGAGTTGCTCTTTGGAGTATAACATCGCATCAGAAAGCTTTTAAGAGCATTAGTAGAGTTAGAAGTGCTATGCTCTGCGAGTTGCTCTTTGGAGTATAACATCGCATCAGAAAGCTTTTAAGTCTGTAAATGTCTGTCAGAAGTAGTATGCTTTGTGGATTGCTCTTCTGAGTATAATATCGCATCAGAAAGCTTCTCAGTCTGTAAATGTCTTGCTGAGTGTTGTCGTAGTGACGAGCTTCGCCCTCCGAAGCCGATCTACTTGTTTGTAAGGGTTTGTAACTGCTGATATAAAGAAGAAGCGTTGTTTTGAGGTTTCAAGTTTGAAGCTTATCGATCTTGGAGTAGTTGGTGACGATTATGGTAGCAGATGGCAAGAAGATTGACAATGTGGGAAGATGTCACAAGGTTAAGTTACAAATGCAAGAATATAACTTAGAATCAGATTTTTTTGCGGTACCACTGGGAGGAATCGACGTAGCATTAGGAATACAATGGTTACAAACCTTGGGCACATACTCTGCAAATCACCAAGAACATTTTATTGAATTCCATGCGTTCGGGAAAACACACAAATTATATGGGTTCCAACCACCTCCAATACAACTAGTTACAACACATCAGATGGAAAAAATACGTTGGAAAGATGCACCAAAGTACATACTTCAATGTCGAGAAATGGAGATTCTAACAAGTGAAGGAAATATGGACAAACAACTAGAGACGAGATAATTCGAAAACATCGCAAGTTGTTTCAAGAGTTACCTAAGGCGCTCCCAACAAACAGAAAAATTGAACACATAAGTGAAATAGAACCAGGGATAAAACCTGCCAGTAACAACCCATACAGATGTCCATATCAGAGACGTTGCGATAGTTTACATAGTCATTGTCGTCAATTAAGCTTTGAGGACAAAGCTTCCTCAAGGGAAAGACAATGTAATGAAAGCCAAATTTAATTATTAAGCTAGGTTAAGTAATGTAAATAAACTAATAGGTGACTTGAAAAGTCACTTCTCTTTTCCAATTACGGTATAAATTACTGGGCACCTATTATGTAAGTTATCTCCTACATTTATAAAATATACATTTTTTTACATTATGTTATTCTTTCAACTTCTTTACTCTTCCACTTTCTTTGGCTTTGGCTACGTTCTTCTACTTTATCAAAGGGAGTGCTATCATTTTTTTCTTTTTATCTATGCAAAGAAATTTGTAATGTGTTTTTCTTTTTCTTGATAATTTTCAATATACCTTTTGAAAAGTAACCTGAAGGATACCACTATATTTAAATGGTTTCCTAGTGTTATCTTCTACCAATCAAGAACCATCTATTGCATTGGTGATTTATTTTAGTCTTGGCTTTTCCCATCAACCAATGACGATTTCTTTTCCTTAAACAATTTGGTTTAAGGTAAAAACCAAGTATTTAAAATGGTATTCAATGTGCTTAAAGAGAAAAAAGAGTGGAGTTGGCTTTCTATTTATATTTCAATTGCATTAAATGCAATTTAATGATTGCACATATCTTTGCATATTGCACATCTTTGTACATCGACTTTCATATTTCTAGCAACACTATTGTTATACAAGTCTTCAATTTGTTTGTTTCTCTCGTAGTTTCTATCATTTAACAAGAGTGCCGTGTTCCATCTACAAAAGCAAATTTGTGCCCATTGTAACTTCTAAGATGGCTCCCACCTTCTTGTCTTCTAGAATTGATCTACTTGGAACTTAAACGAGTTAAAACAACAAAGAGGTTGTAAGCTAATATTATACATATCATGATCCATTTGATAATTGGAAGGTTGAACCCCACATGGATTAGCATTAACTTGATATAGAGCTATGTTGCTTTATTTAATGCTTTTCATTGATCAAGTTTCATAACCATTCATAGAAGTTAGAAAGTTATTTGTTTGCATGGAATGCAGTCTTTACATTTTCTAATATTTTTTTTTATAAATAAAAGATTACATTATTGTGAAATTCACAAGTACAGAGACGCCCAGAACCGAGGCCACATAAAAAAACCCAGCTCAAAAGCTATTACAAACTGCCCCTAAGGCACCTTTCTTCCTCAAAAGAGGGAGATCTCTGCCATGGCAGAGTTCAATCTTGTAACATCCCCGGTTTTGACCCCGATGGCCAAAGCCCCACCATTGATTTGGTTATGTTATGTTTCGGTGATTAGAACTGTTATCGATGGTATATCGGGATATGCGGCATACATATTAAGTTATGGTATCATGTAACTATGCATTTTAATTAAATAACTCCAGTCAGCTATGTTCACTGCAACCAATTGAAAATGGCATGATTTTCTAAGGATAAGTGTGGGGGGGAATGTTAAACCTTGAGCCCAAGGGGGAAAAGCCATGTGTCACCTTCCCTTGTCTCATCCAACCACCACCTTAAATGTTCTGTTGATTAGTTGGGGCAGTTATTGCTGGCAGTGGAGTGTGGCAGGATTGTCACTCCTTACCCACACGCACACTCCACCAGGTCGACCCTCACGTTGGCAGGAAAACCACTACGTCCACGATCCCATTCTCTCCTTGACTGCATTCTCTCCATCACGACCGTTCTGTTTTCCTACGGATCATTGGTCTTCCCGATTGCCCAACTGGAGGAAGGGGACGCTCTGTTCACCCTCCCGCGCGCAGGAAGTTGGGCTGTTCATTTTCCCTCACGAGGGCTGAGATAAAAGGAGCCGTGATTCATTGATTGGGGGTTGGTTCTTCTTTTTCTCATAGAGTTGTTAGTCTGCGGATTTGTTCATCCTCTTGCTCATGCATAGAGCCTGCGCTTTTACTCCACCATTGTTTTCCAACGTTGCTGTTGTGTCTGGACTGTGCGACGTTTTGTTGCTTCATCGTGAGCCGTTGCTGTGGTTTTCTCTTGTTGTTCATTGGCTGTTGTTTCTCACAATCGTTGGTTGGGTCCCCTTGTGTTTTGGCTGCCGTGGGATCGTTTTGGCCACGATAGGGCCAAGAACAATTCAGGGAGTTGCTTTTCCCTTGTTAGAGCTTTAATAGCTAGTTTGTTGTATACACGCAGTGGTTTTGTCCCCGGACTGCATTGGAGTGGTGAATGAGGGCCTGATGTGCTTGATAAACTTGGTGCGTTTGAGAACCACACAAACAGAGCTAGAGGGCTGACTTTCTTCTCCACAACTCCTGAATAGCACTGGAAGGGAGGTCAGGGCCTGAGGGACTGCATAGCAGAGAAATGACTGATTTCCTTGTGTT
The DNA here is from genome assembly GCA_001517045.1 of Pseudotsuga menziesii. Classification (NCBI taxonomy): domain Eukaryota; kingdom Viridiplantae; phylum Streptophyta; class Pinopsida; order Pinales; family Pinaceae; genus Pseudotsuga; species Pseudotsuga menziesii. The sequence goes on from LPNX010379394.1 coordinate 869,462, forward strand.
GGGTGTGTGTGGGTGTCCTAGAAGTCAGGCTAGTTTTGGTGTAGGTGTCTTTAACTCTTCAAGGAGCTCACTAGCTTAGCATTTAGCATTTCCCAGCTCCTGGATGGCCTGATAAACCCAACTTTGTTGGCTTGGCTGATCCGTTGTTCACCTGATAAACCCAACTGTGTTGGCTTGGCTGAACTGTGTATCCTTGTGGGGTTGTTATCCTTGGCTATGTGTAAGCCTGCTAGTTCCTTATTCCATGGGGAAATCATGCCCGGCTCGAAGGTGGCAGCGTTGTTGAGAGATTAAAGAGCACGCGGGCCTATGGTTGGGTGGAATGTTGCAGCGACGTAGTTGGTTGCGGGATAGTTCACATAAGATAAGTATTCTTGACTAATCTGTTTTGCAATCATATTTAACGTTAATGAATTATGATGTTGGACATGTTAAATGCTGAATTATATACGAATGAATGTTGGTTTGCTTCCGTTATGTATATGAACGATTATGCACTTTAGTATGTTTTATGTTTTAAGCTTTATATTTTAGTATTTTTATTTATGATCATGTTCTTGGGGCTAGTTGCCTGTATGTTGGTGCGAAGTAGCGTCGTCTTGCCCGGTCGAAGGGTCGGGGACGTTACAAATCCCATAACTACAGTTTGCTATCTTTCAAACTGACTAACAACATCTATTCCTATTGACAGAGGCTCGCTAACATGACGACAGGGCCTTATCATAACCAAGAACATAAAATCAAGGCAGAAGTTTGACGTTGCAGAAGTCTGTGTTCGGCACTTGATCGCCTACTTGCTGCTGAGACGTGCTACCTGACTACTCCATTCCCCGCCCTTCAGACCGTCGACTGGGGCCACCATCTCAAGTTTGCTTCATCCTCGGATTATAGAGGCCAATTCCCAGCGTTGAGGCAATTTGGTCTACTTTATGATGCATCAGGCGGTAGTCATCGCTGTGTTCATTGAGCTTCCTCTGCAGCATTCGACACTCCACATGGTGTTCCTTCCATGCTTGGACAGGCTCCTCGTCCCCCTTTGCCTTTGCCATAGCTTCTTCCTTCTTAGCTTCCAGATTAAGAGTAAGGTGTGTGACCATATTCATGATGACCCAATACAACATTATTAGGTGATCATGGGTTGAAGCCCTTCCTGCTGTAGAGCTTGTGTCCACGACCCAATCTTCGACCTCCACTCAAACCTCCTCAATCGGCATCATCTTAACTTGCTCCCAGAATTCCTTTTCCATTCTCTCCGTAGCTTTGCGGGCCATCAAGGGAATGCGATCCTTGAAAAATTCTGCTTTCGCCTAGGCTTGGAGCTACGCCTGGGTTGCACTGCCCTTCCCTCTCTTGGCTACCTTTGGCCAGGGATTGGTTGACCAAATCTTGGTCCATATCTCATCCTCCACCTCCTGTCTTATCCTCATATTGTAGGCCTACTTTATGCTGAAGGATACTTTCTACATGTAACCCCATCGTAGGGTGTCTTCCTTGTCCTTGTGTAGAATGCACCGCTCTTGAAGCTCATTCTGGAACGCACGAAGGTCTGCTTCCGAGATCCTCTCATCACTTTCGTACGGATAATCCCACCGTCTCTGGTCCCCCTGGATACCCTCTTCCCAATAGTGGTATACCTTTGTCTTGCCCTCCACCATCCCTCTGGCTTTAATGTGTTGCCAACGCGGATCGTTCACCAATTTGGGTAGTTGGTTCCATGAGTTTTTCGAGAAGTTGACCTCATTCCCCGCTTTGACCTCCCAGAAACTGATCCCAGACTATTTTCCTACCCACCAGAGCCTTCGACCAAATTTGAGATCTTGGGGGTTCCTCATTGAATCTTATTAGTTGGGCTTTTGGACGATCTCTTGCATACTTTATGTGCCATAGCTTGGTCCATGGTTCCTGCGCATAGTTGCACTATCTCCACCATATTTTGGCGCCTTGAACTTCCCCCATCATTTCAAGATCACGAAGACCCAGCCCACCTTTTTCCTTTGGTGCACATATTTTCTCCCAGCTAACTAGAGAGAATTTGGTGCACATATTTTCTTTGCCTTCCCACATGAAATTTGGCTGGATGCTCCTAATCTCTTTGATAACCGGATAGAGAACAGGTATACCGGCATGGCTTGGAGAGCCGACTTTACCAAGACTAGTCGACTGGGCAAGTTTAGGGGCTTGAGAACCCAGCTTGATAACCTACCCTTGATCTTGTCGATGAGATCCTGCCAGGATGCATTGTTGAGGGTTCCCTTACCCAAGGGAGCACCAATATACTTAGAAGGGAAGGATCCTTTGTTGACGCCCAATATTTTGACTATATTTCGTTTAGTGATGGGAGAAGTATTTAGAAAAAATACCTGATATTTCGCAGCATTGACTGCAAGCCCCGATGCCTTGGCAAAAAGCATTAAACTCTTTTTGAAGGCGCGAGATTCTTGTACTGAAGGGTGCCCCATAAGCATCGTGTCATCCACGAATTGTTGGTGAGTCTTTTTTTCCATACCCTCATGGAGCAAGACCTCGTATTCCCCCTCCCTTCGCCTGAGTTTGGATGAGTTTGCTTAGGGCCTCCACCATTAGAACAAAGAGAAAAGGGGAGAGCGGGTCTCCTTTCCTTATCCCCCGAGTTGGTGCAAAGAGCTTTGTTGGAGATCCATTCAGCAAAATCGAGAAGAAGGGAGTGGTGACTAGAGCCATGACCCATTCGACCCATTCTGCGCCAAACCCATATGCTCTCAACATTTTCTCCAGGTATTGCCAACTGAGTTTGTCATAAGCCTTGGTTATGTCAAGCTTGATGAGCATCCCTGGCTGTCTCTCCCACTTCAGAGAATGGAGTGTCTCATGGACTGCTATGATCCCATCCATAATCTGTTTGCCCTCCACAAAACCTGATTGTTCTGGACTGATTAGGCCAGGGAGGAGGGGCTTTAGTCGATTTGCTATTACCTTGGATATGATTTTATAAATCACATTATAGAGGGCAATGGGCCTAAATTTGTTTGGGGTGTCTTCTCCCTCCCCCTTTGGAATCAATGACTTGAAAGTAGCATTGAAGGCTTTTAGGATCCCTTGCTTGCTCCTTGATTCTTTAACAATTTCCCATACCTCTTCCTTGATCATGTCCTAGAAGAAATGGAAAAAATTAGTTGTGAATCCATTCGGGCCAGGGGCCTTCCCCTGGGCCATCTAACTCACTGCTTCTTCCACCTCCTGCATGATAATGGGATTGTTAAACATCTCATTGTCCTCCCTGATCACTTTTCTAGGGATGAGAGCAGTGATTCGAGCAATGTCCCGTTCCTCGTCATTGTTGTCCTCGATCATGATGCCCTTGAAATAGGTCGTTAGTTCCTCCTCTACCGCCCCCTAGTCTCCACCTAGGACCCATCTGACCTCTTGATCTTGTGGATCTTTGAGCCTAATCTATTATGGACCACAAAATTGTGGAAGAACTTGGTGTTCTTTTCTCCCTCTTGAAGCCATTTGACTTTGGACTTCTGCTTCCAGAATATCTCTTCCTGTCTCTCTCTGGAATCCTGGTTGTAAGAGATCTTTCTTTTTCTCTTTCATCTCCATGTCCCATCCAGACTCCATCCCTTTTTGTTGAATCAGGTCAATGTCTTGGATAAGCCTTTTTTTGTCCTCAAAGATATTGTCAAAGTCCTCTTTGTTCCACGTGCATATCCTGGCTTTCAATGCCTCGAGTCTCTGCTGAAAGTTGTATATTCTGGTTCTCCCCGGGTTGTCCAGTTCCTGCCACCATTGCTCCACCAGGCCCTTAAAGTCCTTATGTTCCAACCAAAATTTGTCGAATCTGAAGGGCTTACTTAGGATGGCATTTGACCAGTCCCACTCAAGACTGATTGGCCAATGATCCGAGCCTGCTATTGGGAGTACACATGCCCTCATCTTCTCCGCCGCCTTGACAATGTTTTCTGACGCTAGGAATCTGTCTAGCTGCGAGGCAACCAAGTGTTCCCCTCCCCTTTTATTATTCCAAGTGAACCACCCATCCCCTCTCTCCAAATTTGATAGAGGTCTAAGGGTACGAATCTCCCTAAATTCTTCACTTGTCTAGTACCCTCCTAGCCCCCTTCTTTTCCCTGAGAGAGGTAATCAGATTGAAATCCCCACCAACGATCTAGTTCCCTTCCTGGGCTAGAATCCTCAGCCTTCGCAGATGAAGGAGGAAGGCTTGCTTCTGGGGAAAGGCACTGGGCTTATAGACCCCAGCCCCCCAAAATTTGAAGGCAGCCATCAGGGAGAACCAGCTAGCTTGCCACTCCGAGAGTTCTATCAGCCTTGGGTGCCATAGAATCGCCACTCCCCCCCTCCCATGCATTCCGCATCTATCGCCATTACCTTGCTGCATTTCCAGATTTTCTGTCCCATTCTCAACAGGGCTTCATAGCTACATTTGGTTTCTTGTAAAAATAATATCTCTGGTTTTTCCTGCCTAATCTTCATACTTAGCGTTTTAATCTTTTTTGGGTGGTCACACCCCCTAATATTCCATGAAATTATCTTCATTGGGTAACCTTACTTACTTTAGAAAATGTCTATCTTATCGTCGGGTACTGGCCTGATTCGATCAACTTGACTCCAATTGCTGCTATCCTCTACTTGTTCATTTTGCGCCCCTGCTTTAGATCCTCCTCTGGTCATTTCCTCTTGCTCCCCTTCGTAGTCTTCACGATGATCCCTAGATCTTGGGAAGCTTTAGATCTGATGATGGCTTTTTGGAGGAGTTCTACTTGCTCGCGGGAGACATATCCTTTGTTTTCCTTTTCACATTCCTTCTCTATCGCATCCAGATCCAACTCTCCTAGTTCCATATCTTCCACATCGTCTTCGTCCATTGCTGATCTCCGTGGACCCGTCCGTGGTCCGTTTTATCTCTTCCTCCTTCTCCTTCTTTCCAATTTCTCCTTCATCCTCTTCCCCCAACATTTGAAAGAGATTCGAGCTTTCTGGGGCTTTCTTGACCACTTCCTTCTGCGGTTTTTGCCCCTCGTTCTTTCCTCGGCTCCTGCCCTTAACCTGCGTGAATCCCTCGTTGGCTTGCTTCTCTTCCCCTTCTTGGTTTGAATTCGGCTTCCCCTGGGTCCCTTTGAGGCAGTTTCTTCCAAAATGCCCATATTCATGGCACATTCTGCAACGAAACGGGATTTGTTCATAGTCGATCTGTTGAATCCACTCCTCATCCTCCCAGTTCAAGCTCACTACCTCTATGAGGTCCTTAGATAGATCCATGTAAACACAGATTCGGGCATAGGTTGTATACTTTTGCTACCTAGTCTGTTCGGCAATCTTCACAAACTCTCGTATGGTATTTGTTAGATTTTTATCATTTAAGCAATCTGATCTAGGATCTTATCTGAGAGAGTAACATGCACAACAATAATCACAAGAAATAAGAGACACAGATTTTCCTCGAGGAAACCAAAAAGGAGAAAACCCCGCAACTTCCTCAGAGATAGAATGAGCACCAATGGCAGCAGTAAAACCCAAAAACTTAAAGATGATCTTCGACAACTGATCTCTCTGACTTGTGCCAACACTTCCTCTTTCACTCATGTGCCCCAATTAAGTGCGTGTATGTGTGTAATAAATAGAGAGGCTCACTCTCTATTTATATTCTTTTGTTCACTTAATATTTGACTCAGTTATGTAGGCTCGAGTAACCACAACTAGGGTACTAATGACCCAACTTACATTAACTCACCAGGGCCGACTTCTCTAGGAGAGTTTAGCAATCCTAGTGCCCCACAACTGCGTGGACTTTAACCCTTGATCAATAATGAGGGTTACCCTTTATGACTTTACATGACTTGCTTACATTATTGATTCTCCCGATAGGAACATCGAGGTATGACATGACTCAATAACATTACGAATACTTTCTGATAGGAACATCGAGGTACAATACATAAGATATACAAGTGAATACATTTCGAAGTTGCAAATACATCAACACTCCCTCTTAACTAGGAAGGTATTCTCTTGACACAATTCATCAACACAAGTCTTGTTCTCTGGATCATCATCAAAGCTAGATAATCACTGGATAATCATCAAAGCTGGATCATCAATGGATCATCATTAAAACTGGATAATCATTGGATCATCAATGGATCATCATCAAACATGGATCATTAGTGGATCATCATAGAAGCTGGATCATCATTGGATCATCATCGTCATCATAACTGCTTTCGCTATTTCGATTAAACGGTGCTATCTCTCAATTCTACTCGTCACAGGAAGTTCTACATAGCCAACCCTTTTTCATGCTGGTTGTAGGCCTAGCCTCCATGTAGGTCTTCATCGTCTTCAACACTTATATCTGACCATGGAATGAACCATGTTAGAAAGGCTCGCCCAACACTTACATCTGGCCATTGGAGGAACACATCCAAGAACAATGTTAGAAAGACACGCCCAACACTCACATCTGACCATGGGAGGAACACATCCAAAACCCATGTCAGAAAGGACCAACACTCACATCCAACCTCATCTTGTCAGAAAGGCTCTGCACTTACATCTGACCATGGGAGGAACACATCCAAGAACCATGTCAGAAAGGAACGCCCAACACTCACATCTGACCATGGAAGGAACACATCTAAAACCCATGTCAGAAAGGATCTGCACTTACATCCGACCTCATCTTGTCAGAAAGGCTCCGCACTTACATATGATCATGTGGGAACACATCCCGCAATCACATCAGAATGGCTCTGCACTTATATTTGATAATGTGAGAACACATCCCGCAATCACATTAGAATGTCTCTGCACTGATCATGCGGGAACACATCCCACAATCACATCAGAATATCTCTGCACTTACATCTGACTATGTGGAGCCCTGCCTTCCACCATGTCAGAAGGGCTCAACACTTACATCTGACCATGGGAGGCTCCGCCTACCACCATGTCAGAAGGGCTCACAGACTCATTACTTCCTCTTGGAAGGAACCTCTATTTGGAGAACACCAAGCTTCTCCCGGAAGTACTCAAACTTCACTCTGGCCATTTCTAGCATAGAATCACATCATCGCTGATTACGTCTAAGGATAACCTGCGAGCTTCTCCAGGACCGATTACATCCGAGTACAATCTATAGGACTGTTTACGTTTGAGCCACCTACGAGCTTCGCCAGGATTTTATGCTCAGACAACCTGTCTCATCGGCTATGCTAGAACTCCCTCTTTCGAGAGATCTCGATCTGGGTCACATATTGGAGCTTCATTGCTCATTTCTCGACTATTCTCAGCGCCACGTAGGACTCCTTCCTACTAAACCAAGAGATCATACCTGATCTCATACTGAAGCAACACCCCGAAGTGCTCTTCAAATCAATGGCACTGGCCAATCCGAATCCACATAACCATCCAGGTTAATCTTCTGATTCGCCTCATACTTGAGCCCATAATCAACTGTACCCTTTAGGTACCTCACTGCATGTTTTGCAACCATCAGGTGAACATGTCTCAATGTGTTCACAGCAAAACAAATATCTGGTCTCGTATCCGTCAGGTATATCAATGAACCAATCATCTGACAATACATCGTGGCATCAACCGACTCTGATGAAACAACACTCAATAGTTTCAGGTTCAATGCCATAGGTTTGGTCATGGCCTTGTAGTCCATCATCCTGAACCTCTTCAGGATCTCTACTGCATACTTCCCTTGTCCCAGGGAGATTCCATCCGCATTCTACCACACCTCCATGCCTAGAAAGTAGTGCATCATATCCAAGTCCTTCATCTCAAACTCGACAGCAAGACTCCTTCTTGCAACTTTAATGAGTTCCTCTTTTATGTTAGAAACAATTCATCGACATATAATAGGAGCATCACTGGTATTCCACCTTCAACCTTGAAGCAAAGGTTGGAATACGCTTTACTCTCAGTAAAGCCTAGAGCCATCAGTAAGTTGTCCATCCTATTGTACGATGTCGAACCTTAAGATCTTCTGCAATCACTTCCTCTAAAGTGGAGCATCATTCTCCCTCTGCCTTTCATATTCTATGTATTCTGTACCGGAGTGACAAGTAGCTTTCTATGTATCCATCTAGGGTAACTGGATACCAAGATCCTCTATAGGCTTTCATCTTCAACCTTGTAGTAAATGTTAAGATCTTCATCACTCTAGGTGATCTTCAAGCTCCTCATGTATGTGTTATCCCATGGGTGTATTCTGAGCTCATATAAGGCCTTATTTAATTTGCACACATGAGTCTACCTGTCATGTGTCTCAACTCCCACTAGTTGCAAATGTCTCTTCGTAGTCTATGCCTTCTTTCTGTGAGAAGCCTCGTGCTACAAATCTTGCCTTGTATTCCACATAATTCTCTTCAGGTCTCGATACCGCATCCTAGACATCATTCTTCTTGAACTGGTACTCTCTTTCCCTTTCTTCCTTGCTACTTCTTCATAGCTGGAAGGCTATGCATCAATGATGTCACTCAACAATGTCACATAACTGCGTTGTGTCTGAGGCCTCTTGAATTATTTGAAAGCATCGTCATATTCTTCTTTATCTTGGATTATTTCTTGAAATGTCGTCACTTGTTCTTCGGAACAAGTCTCATCCTTCTTTTCTTTTAGGCGATTGTACGCGATCTTTCCTACAAGTCAAATACATTTGTATGGTTAGAAACATTTCATAAGGCATATTCATAATGACAAATTTTTATGCATAAATATATGATCATGCATCTATTTTATCCAATACAACATTCATTCATATCTCACGGAAACTTTCTAGACGCCTTCCATCTCTACCAGGACAACATTGAGATTGTGCACTAATCCAATAATGTCAGCAAAGAGGTTTCATTCTAGATAAGTAGCAATGGAGAGTTGTATAGCACCATGAGCTACTTACCCATCACATGCATATCAGTAGTATACTGTCATTAATGCAAACATTCTATCATGCATAATACATCAACTGAATATAAACAAATGCATAACAAACCAATATTGTGAAATGATAATTGAATACTTATCTTTATTTGTTTCATGGGTAGACTCCTCCTTTCAGATTTATCATCTTCTTCATTCATAACATCATTTTTTATCCAAATTCTTAAGATGGATAAGAGGTTCTTCAAAAATTGAGTTCTTCATATTCCTCATCGCTTGAGGGATCTTCTTTGAATCGCGAGAGCTAGATCTTCAGTTGCTCCCATATTTTTTTTAATCTTTTTATGAGTCGAGCTTCTTCTTGTGTGTGCTCTTCCCAGAGTCTGCTGAAAGTAATCACTTCCTTCAAGAACACATTCCTTGAATGAATGAATCCCATGATCTTTTGAGGCCATTCAAGGTGGTTATCACAACGTCTGCATTCTCTACTGCTTCAAGTTGTTCTTTGATTTGAGAGATCCTAATAAAGTATGACTGTATGGTCTCTGCATTCTATTGCTTCAATTTGTTCTTTGATTTGAGATACCCTTGTAAAGTATGAGTGTATGGTCTTTGCATTTTGGATATTCACATTCTTTAACTGGTTTCTTAAAGTCCTCTTCCGATTTATGTTCTACCCTTCAAATAGCTTGGTCAAGGAGTCAAACATCTCTTTAGGTGTCTTTAGGGAAGACACACGTGGTATAAGGTGATCCTTGATTGAATCAGCAATGATCTTCTTGGCTTTAACCAAGTTTTTCTTGTGTAAGGCTTTTAGCGTCATCTCCCTCTGGAACTGGAACCTTTCCACTTATGCAGGTGTCCAATTCATTTTCTTTAAGAACCAGTGAAATCCGATTTGAGGTGTTAGTCCTGCTTCTGGATTTGGCTGATCTAGGGTTTGTCAGAGAAACCCTAATTTTCAAAACTTGGAATATTTCAGATCTGATTGGATATAAAGATGTGCCTCTTCAAGGCGAGCTGTCCAATGTACTCCTTTTCTGAAAACAGTGGAGGGACGCTCTCAGAACAGGAAGCCCTAGTTTACCAATTTCTTCCGCAGAAATGCCTGATACTGTTTCTGCAGTATCTCCAAAATTACTATTCTTATATATCTGAATTTTCGTAATGAGGTAACCTCGTCTGTCCTATTTCCAACACCATAGGTTTTACCAAAATTGGTTTCACCAATTGAGACTTATGAGAGTTTTCCCAAGGTGACTTATTTCAGGATTGTTCAAAATAACGAACTTGTACAGATTACTACGTGTCCCTGTTTCATCATCAGGGTCTAAAATTTTTACCACATCAAGTACAGTCCATGCCCTATCTGGAACGTCTTGCGAAATTTCATTTGGATCTGTGTATCCCTAGATATAACTATTCTCCCTATGTGTCATGTTTAGGGATGAATCTTGGAAGAGGTTGGAACCCTGATTTGAAGGAAACATATCTCTCAGAATATAGCGAATCTGAGGTTGAAATTTTTACACAGGGTACATTAGGATTTTATCTTGAGCCTGTGAAAATTTAGTTCCATGAGACTTCTTCAATCCCGAAATATGACGAATGTACCAAAACTACCCATTTTAGTATTTTAGGGTTTTTCAAGTCGGGGGTCAAACTAGGGTTTGACTTTCTCGGAGTTTTATCCAACCAAAAATCTCGACCTTGGTCTCTAAAATTCAATTTTGATGAGGAGATAAATCTTATGCCAGGATCACTCAAAAATTCTTCTTCTGTAAAAATCCCTAATTTCTTGTAGGAAAAATTGAAAATGCCCGGAATCAAATTCTGCTTCGAGAGAAAGATGCGCCCTTCAATGGAGGTTCAGCCTAGACTCCTTTTGCGGATGGATTGTGGAGAGAGACCCAAAAAGTAATAAACCCTAGCTTTCGCAGTTGCACAATGTCTTGTTCTCAGGTTAGCTCTGATACCATGTTAGATTTTTATCATTTAAGCAATATGATCTAGGGTTTGCATAGCAATAATCACAAGAGACAAGAGACACATATTTTCCTCGGAGAAACCACAAAGGAGAAAACCCTGCAACTTCCTCAGATATAGAATGAGTGCCAATGGCAGTAGTAAAACCCAAAAACATAAATATGATCTCCGACCACTGATCTCTCTCACTTGTGCCAGCGTTTCCTCTCTTACTCATGCGCCCCAGTTGAGTGAGTGTATGTGTGTAATAAAACTCTATTTATATTCTTTCGTTCACTTAAGATTTGACTCTGTTATGTAGGCTCGAGTAGCCACAACTAGGGTACTAATGACCCGACTTACATTAACTCACCAGGGTCGACTTCTCTGGAAGAGTTTAACAACCCTAGTGCCCCACAACTATGGGGACTTTAACCCTTGATCAATAAGGAGGGTTACCCTCTATGAATTTACCTAACTTGTTTACATTATTGATTCTCCCGATAGGAACATCGGGGTATGACATGACTCAATTACATTACTTTACTGATACTTCCCGATAGGAACATCGGGGTACAACACATAAGATATACAAGTGAATACATTCCAAAGTTACAGATACATCAACAATATTGCCAATGTCTTTTAAGATTTCCAGATCCCAATGTTCCCTCGGGAGACCTACGAGCCGGATCCTCACGGGAGAGACCGTAAGATCCTCTGTTTCTAGGTTAAATCGTTCCTTCCAGGGGCGCAGATATAGCCCAACCAAAAAAAGAAATAGGGTTCTCCCTCCAGAACTCTATCCCTATCCTCCTGATTGAAGAATATGATTGTGAAGAATCCCTTTGCCTCGAGATGGAGGTCATAGTGGCCTTTGGGCTTCTAGGCGCCCTGGATCCACCGTACCAGATCTCTCTCTTTCGGCCATACTTTCACAAATTTCCCAATCATGGCCTTTTCCTTCCACATCTCAACTTTCCCCCCAGATTGTCTCCGACTAGATCTGAACAACAGGGATCTTCTGGGCCCTTGGGAGACATCCTCCTTGGCCATATCTTCCCCCCCTGCGCTTCTCCCTTTAGCCCATCCGTGTCCCCGCTGTCTCCTCCTTTCCCACCTGTCGAATTGCCTGGGCTGTCGCTCCTTCCATGGCCACCCACAGGGGGGGGGGATATCAGCCCCCTCCCCACCGAGTGCTGAGAACTGCGCTATCGCGCCCAATGAATCCTTAAACGCTCCCGAAAATTCACCTCCAGATCATCCTTGCTTCATCCATTTCTTCAAGATACCTACTTTTTTCAATATTTCTATATGGAATGTAGTCTTTACATTTTGTTTTTCACATAAAAAACAACTTTATATATAGAAAAAATTGTCATAATTACAAATTTATCAAAAACTACAGTTTAACCATATTGACCATAGAAAATACTTTAGACAAATAATCATCATAATTTCACTTCTTTTGAAGTTGCATATCTTAGAAGCCTATAATTTACCATAGAACCTATTAACTTGAAAAAATTTAATTAATAGAAGCTATACTATACTTAATAGACCATGATCAATTCTAGATCCCTCTAGGATAAGTTCCGAAGCAATATTCTTCATTTCCTCCCTTGAGGCAAAAGCTTGGATAAGCCATCAACCTCTGAGTTCAACTCTTTATAAATGTCTGAAAGTTATCAGCTGAAAGTCAGAGTTGATATCTTTTATCCTCCTGGCCCACTGTTGAAGCTCCATAGTGCTCAAAGAAATGAGCATCCTTTTTCCCAGTCTATAATGACTTTCGAGTCACCAAAAATCGTGATAGCTAACAACTCCTTGTTCCTGGCAAAATAGAGCAGTCCCCAAAGTGTCATGAGCTCAGCCTTTGTATTTGATCCTTTGCCTACCCCCATCTTCAAACTAAAGAAAGATTATATTTGATCCTGATAACCATACCTGCTCCGCAGTAACCATCTGGCTGCGCACCATCGAAAAAACCAATAGCACCATACTGGTCCTCCCAAGGGAAATTTATAACTCTACTGAACCATACGCATGCAACCAACTTATAGCCTTCAAACCAACCTTGCTAGAATATGCAACAAACCCTTTTAAAGTGCACATGTTAGGCTCTCTCCATATCAACTAGAGGATGGCTAAAATCACATCTACCTCCATATCTGACTTCTCAATCCAATGAAGGATATTTTCAGCAAGACTGTTTTTCCCAATTGACCAAAAATCATAACTAGGAACCCACACAGGCCCAAACATTCTGAAAGAAGTCAAAGCTGCCAAACACATGCAAGATTGATTCGTTATCCTGTTGACAAAGACAACACCACTTAGGACTGATAAATCCAGGTCAATATCTTACTGTTAATGCACAACCACCTGAAACATTTAATTTTCAAGGGAAACTTCCCATCCCAAATGCTGTTAAGGTTTCTTTTCGAGTCTCTAGCTAGTTTGCCAACGACATCGTTGGAGTTTCATCAGATCTAGATCGACGGTAGACCTCAAATATCATAGGGCGGATTTTATCAAATATCGTGCCCGTCAGGACTTTCTTTCTCCGCGCTATTTCACCCGACGAAATAACTCACAGCTGTTGATCTGCTTCAGGATCAACCTCATTCGTTGATCTCGATCTCTTTTATGGTGATTACATCCACATTTCGTAGCTGATTCACCTTTTTTATCCTTCTCGCTATTCAGTCAATGAAATTCCTTATGGCTATAGATCCTCGACCCTTCAAATCTATGCCACATGATGTGCCATCGTGAGGATGATTTAATCTTGGCACTGCTGGGTTACCTCAAATGTAACTCCAACCTTGTGAATCCCATCTTCAACCGTGGAATTGCTCCTGTCACGATATCAACTGTCTACATAGGCACGAACTTAGGCCTTGCTTACCATCGATCCTTGCAAAGATCGATCGTTGATATAGAAACCTGAAACAAGGTTAAACTGAACATAATTCATTCATGAAATCCTCAATGGATTATTAATCTAACACTCATTCGATTGATCAGATAATCGATCAAACAATATTTGTTTTTGTCCCTCTCAGAAACCTTGATTCACATACAGGATTATCAATCATTAAGAGAGGATTCAATTCGTGAAATCACACATTCAGACAAAATTGAATTTACATAGAGATTATGCTGAAATAGGCTTTCTTCATTCACACAATGGAATTGTACATGCATTTTTGTCTTAGAACTTGCGTTCTGATCATAGAAAGACTTAGTCTTCCTGATATCCTTTTCTAGAGTTCTAGGTTTATCAAACTTAATCTTGCCTTTGTAAGCTTGAGGTAGCCTACTCAGAAGACGCTCGGTTTTCACTTTATCATTTATTATGTATTTGGCATACGTCAACAGTTGGAAGAATTGGTTTTCATAGTCCTCCATGGTCAACTATCCCAATTTCAGCTTCATCCCCTTGGATGTTGTGAGCTTGCCTCACATTCCCATCTTGATGCAGACAGTTACTGCGCAAATGGTTTTCTCCACATCCCCAACATTGGAGTGGTTTTCCCACAGTTTTGACTCCTTGAATGTTGTGGATTTGACTTTCATTCCCATTCCGATGTGGACAATACTTAAGTAGATGGTCTCCTCCACATCCCCAAAATTGGAGTGGTTTCCTTGGCTTTTCTCCCATGTCGGCTCAACTCACAAATAATCCATTCAAGCATTCAACATGTTCATCATAATTCATTAAACAACTACAGTTGCAGAGATTAAACACAAGGGATATTTATCTTGAGAAGAAGTTTGTCCCACAACTAGCCATGTCATTGCAACGTTCCACCCAACCATAGGCCAGTGTTCTCATCAATATCTTAGAACCACTGCCACCCCTGAGCTGGGCATGATTCCAACAAGGAATAAGGGAACAACAGACTTACACATAGCAAGACCATACATCCACAGTCAAGCCAACACACAGTTGGGTTTCACAGACTGCTAAGGAAACAAGCCAATAACATATGGGTTCCTTGGACTTACTTAGCCAAGCCAACAATCACACCCAAACACTGTCATACCATTTAACTGATGGGTTTCTTGGACTTACTTAGCCAAGTTAGCACAAGGATGCACTTCACAACAAAATACAATTGCTGGGCATGAAGGAAAAACGTTCTTCAACAAAAAATGGATTGGTAAAATGGGGAAGAACATCGTGGGAACCAAAACTGATTTCAACAAACGTTCTTGGGCATTACAGGGGCAAAAACGACCTCCCTGAACACCCAAAATGTGGATTTCTACTGGCCATTCACTAAAAAAACACAAAAAACAGGTTTTCCTTGCCATGGCAAGATGAGGAAATGCAAAAAACGTGAAGGAAAAACGTACAACAAGCTCTAGTTGCACAAGGAAGACAAAAATGACCTCTTAAAACCCCCAAATCGTGAATGTATGCTGCTCATTCCCTCAACAAAACCAAATTTTTTTTTTGGGCATGGAGAAATGAAGAATCGACAGGAAAATCGTGAGGGAGAGAGCTCAATGAGCTTCCTCTGAGTGAGAGAGAGCCCAACGTGGATGAGAATGGGTGAGGAATGAAAGATGTGGGTGAATAATGGCTTGGGAATGCATTTAATTTCCCAAGAAGTCAAAAACACGTTTTCCAATAATGGGTGGCTTCCCAAATTTGAATTTGACTCCCATACTCTTCCCATCCCTATGCATTAACTTTCCCCAACCAATTTCTAGATGACTGGGCACAGAATACAAAATGGGTAGTTGACAACTTAATGGGTTCTCCCTTAGAAATTTGGATTTGCTTTGTTGGCTCAAGGGTTTGAATGTTTTCCCTCCCTATTCCTTGTGAAATCATGCCTCCATCTCTTTATCATTGCGGGCATAGGCTAGTTGTGGTATTTTTATTAATTTGCATTTGACATGATGTCTCAAAACATATTGTGCTTGGATAGCACATAAACCATCGGCATCGATTTTAAACCCCGATACATAAGACACTAATCCATGGTGGGGCCTTTGCCTTGAGCTCCACACCATGATCTAATAAAAATATTTACATAATGTGAAATTCAATACCATGGGGACAAAATCGGGGTGTTACATTCCCCTCTTCCTCCCCCTTCAACAACACTGTCCTCAGTGCTCATCATACATAACAAAATGTTACACTGCCACTACCTCAGTGCTCTACCAAATTAAACAAAAATGGATGTGCCAATCGCATGGTATCCTTCAGCTTCCATGTAGCCGTATCAGGACCGTGGTGCTTCCTCTGCACCTTTACTTGTCAATGGCACGATCTGTAAATCCTTCTTGGTTCCACTCTGTGTTTGTCTTGCATACGAACTCCTCCAAGTCCTTGATTGCATGCATCAGTACACACCACAAAACCTTTTTCTGGGTCTTGGAGAATCCTTCTCCTTAGCTTGGAACATTTCCAATGTCTTTGGAAACCAACAACACCTATGCTCAAGCCCCAAGCAATGAGTCAATTCCCATGCGTTAGTATTCATAACATTTTCCAAAATCATTGACGAATCACATGCACATGTATATTGACATAAAATCAACAAGAAGTTGTCAAGTGAACCAAATACTTATCTGCATAAGTATCTTCTTTTGGTTAAACAGGTGTCTGACTGGGCTCTATACAACCATGGCACTCACAACCTTGCCCCACCCCAAAACCTGGGTGTGCATTATAGGGTAGCCAAATTTCTGCAAGCCTTGGATAACCCGAAAATACATCTCAACCGAGGTCTGAAATCTCTATTATTGAGCCCAACACCTCCTCTAGGTGCTCACCAAGATTAGGTGCTTCCTTTCCGAACACCACTATGAATTTAATTCATAGTTCAAATTCATTCCTATAGGATGCAATATATAGCAATATTTTCAAAACCATGGCTGCATCATATGCTCATGTATATTTACAGAAAATCAACAACAACGAAAGTTTGATATGTAAAGTTAAACCCAAATACTTATATGTATAGCATCTCTCAACCGAGATCTGGTTAGCCTCGCTTCAGAGCCTAACACCTCCTTGGGTGCTCAATGGTAGCGCTAGCTTAAGGGCCTAACACCTCCTCCAAGTGCTTACCAATGCTCAGGCGCTTCCTTTTTAGACATCATAATACCTAGGGGTTATTCTCTTCACGGAGCCCCCACTTTCATGACATCTCTCTTACGACATGAATGTGTGTGGAAATAAGTCTAACCAGATGTCTTACACCCTGGGCATCCCCAGTGATGCATACCTGCCCTTAGCTGGCAGGGGGGAGAAGCTATGTACCCAAGTACATCCTTCTAGAGGATCCATGTACCCTATGTATATGTTTTCATCTTTTCACCTGCATTACATACAAGCATGCAATTCATGTGAGATGTCATCATAAAAATTTCAATCATAGATTTTCAAACCTATTCCCAACACATCCCTCTGAGAAGCTGTGTATCTAAGTACATCCTTCTGAGGGGCCATGTACACCCAATACATCCTTTCGAGGAGTTATGTATCCCAAACACATCCTTTCGAGAAGCTACATACTCCAAAGGTGTACTTTCATCATCTCACCTACGTTACATGCAAATATGCAGTTCACATGAGATGTCATCATAAAAAAATTTAATCATAGATTTTTAAATATATTTCATGCATACATGGTTTCTCAAATATCAAACGATTAATAACATTGATGATCAAATAAAAAAAATATGAGTTCACAATTCTGCTTCTTGTAGAAATTTAGATTTTTGCAACCATGAGGCCATCCTCATATTGTTTGGCTTTTTGCAAGTGGGAGCACTTATCTCCTACCTACGCATGCTATCCCAAAACTTGGACATCCACATACAACATGTCATCTTGACACAATTTTAAATCATCCAAACAGTCATAGTTAGCAAATGAAACTTCAAACATCAATCAATGCAAGGCAATCATATCCATTGTTAGCATGATTCAAAACTATCACAGGAGATCATGATCTCCCATAATCAACAGAAAAACTTGTAATCTGAAGTTACAAAATCTGTTATGAGTCATGAGTTTTTCCTTCATAACATTTGCCCTTTGCACATGGTAGATTCATGCCTAAAATTCATCGAGTACCACTTAGACTTCCTTGTCCAAGTCATTCTATCTGCAACTTTCAAGCATCAATGTCCCAAGCACTCCTTGGGAGAACCCTTCACCTATATACATACCCAACTTCGACCACAGAGTACCCCTCAATGACCTCATGTAGTATCCTATAAATCCCATACAAGATCTCACATCTGTCACATTCCTCAATGTGCATACAATTCATGCTCCCTGAGCACTTTCAATACCATCCATAGATTTGTTTCATGCCTTTCCTCATTCTTAGAATGAACAAGAATGTCATCAACGATGACAAGAACAACTTGCCCAGATACCTGCTAAAAACACCATTCATGGAACATATGAACGTAGCTGGTATGTTCGTGAGACAAAATGGTACCACCTGATGCCAGGCCCTTATTTTGACAGTCTTTAGTCAGACTGATACTTGATTTTTAGTTCGGTCTCAAATTTAGTAGAATTGCTAATCTATCCGACTCAGTCAATGTCCTAGGTAGCGCTATTTCCATGAGATGGCTGCAAGCCTTCGGTAAATTGGATTTTCATAAAGATATCGCTCCCATATTTAACAATTAACTGACTTGCTGGGTCACCAACGACATGGTTGGAGTTTCGTCAGATCTAGATCGATGATGGACCTCAAATATCATAGGGAGGATTTCATTAAATATCGTGCCCGCCAGGAATTTCTTTCTTCGCACTATTTCACCCAACGAAATAGCTCACAGCCGTTGATCTGCTTTGGGATCAACCTCATCCGTTGATCTCGATCTCTTTTATGACGATTACCCCCACATTTCATGGCTGATTCACCTTTTTTATCCTTCTCGCTATTCAGTCAGCGAAATTCCTTATGGACGTAGATCCTCGACCCTTCAAATATTCGCCACACGATCTGCTAATCTTGGCACTGTTGGGTTGCCTCAGATGTAACTCCAACCTTATGAATCCCATATTCAGTCGTGGAATTGTTGCTGTCATGATCTCAATTGCCTACATAGGCACGAACTTAGGCCTTGCTTACCATCGATCCTTACAGTGATCAATCGCTGATCTAGAAACCCAAAACAAGGTTAATCTGAACATAATTCATTCATGAAATCCTTAATGGATTATAAATCTAACTCTCATTAGATTGATAAGAGAATGAATCAATTGATCTCTATTTCTCTCCCTCCCAGAAACCTTGATTCACATACAGGATTATCAATCATTAACAGAGGATTCTATTCACGAAATCACACATTCAGACATAATTGAATTTACACAGAGATTATGCCGAAATATGATTTCTTCATTCACACAATGGAATTGTACATGCAATTTTGTCTCTAAACCCGTGTTCTGATCATAACAAGACTTAGTCTTCCTGATAGCCTCTTCTAGAGTTCTAGGTTTATCAAACTTAATCCTGCCTTTGTAAACTTGAGGTAGCCTACTCAAAAGACGCTCGATTTTCACTTTATCATTTTTGATGTATCTGGCATACCTCAACAATTTCAAGAACTGGTTTGCATAGTCCTCCATGGTCAGCTATCCCAATTTCAGCTTCATCCCCTTGGATGTTGTGAGCTTGCCTCACATTCCCATCCTGATGCGGACAGTTCCTGCGCAAATGGCTTTCTCCACATCCCCAACATTGGAGTGGTTTCCCCACAGTTTCGACTCCTTGAATTTTGTGGACTTGAATTTCATTCCCATTCTGATACGGACAATACTTAATCAGATGGTCTCCTCCACATACCCAACATTGGAGTGGTTTCCTTGGCTTGTCTCCCATGTATGCTCAACTCATCCTTTCCCGCCGACACGGTTGTTGCAAGCTTCGTCGGCTTGACCTAGCTAACTCAGCTGACATGTGTTGGCTCAACCCGACTAACTCAGCCGACACAATCAACACTCCAACACTTAGAAACTTTTTGAAATTTTTTTAGCTGACTTGTGCTCAACAGAGGGTAATCCTGCCTCTGTCAACTATTCTTCTTGGCCCATTGAGGCCCAATGCTACAACATAGCTTTGATACCACACTGTCATGTCCCCTCCCGTTTGAGAGGACGTGACTACGACACTGTTGCTATAATTTAAGCGGGGAAACTAGCCCCATGACCATAATACTAGAAATGCATTGAAATAAAACATACACATATGCATAAAAATTGCAATTATACAATGGAAGCAAATCATCCATTCAAGCATTCAACATGTTCATCATAATTCATTAAACAATTACAGTTGCAGAGATTAAACACAAGAGATACTTATCTTGAGAAGAAGCTTGTTCCGTAGCCAACCATGTCGCTGCAATGTTCCACACAAGCATATGCCAGTGTGCTCATCAATCTCTCAGCACCATTGCCACCCTCGATCTGGGAATGAATCCCACAAGGAATAAGGGAACAACAGAATTACACACAGCAAGACCATACGCCCATAGTCAAGCCAATACACAGTTGTGTTTCACAGACTGCTAAGGCAACAAGCCAATAACATATGGGTTCCTTGGACTTACTCAGCCAAGCCAATAATCGCACCCAAACACTGTCATACCATCTAACATATGGGTTTCTTGGACTTACTTAGCCAAGCCAACACAAGGATGCTCTTCACAGCAAAATACAATTGCCGGGCATGAAGGAAACACGTTCTTCAACAAAAAATGGATTGGTAAAATGGGGAAGAACACCTTGGGAACCAAAACCGATTTCAGAAAACGTTCTTGGGAATTACAGGGGCAAAAACGACCTCCTTGAACACCCAAAACGTGGATCTATACTGGCCATTCAATAAAAAAAACACAAAAACAGGTTGTCCAAGACATGGAAAGATGAGGAAATGCAGAAAACGTGAGGGAAAAATGCACAACAAGCTCTAGACGCGTCAGATTGAAAAGAACAACCTCTTCAAACCCCAAAATCGTGAATCTATGCTGCCCATTCCCTCAACAAAACCAAAAATGTATTTCTGGGCATGGAGAAATGAAGAATCAACAGGAAAATCGTGAAGGAGAGAGCTCAACGAGCTTCCTCTGCGTGAGAGAGAGCCCAACTTGGATGAGAATCGGTGAGGAATGAAGGATGTGGGTGAATAATGGCTTGGGCATGCATTTACTTTCCCAAGAAGTCAAAAACATGTTTTCCAAAAATGGGTGGTTTCCCAAATTCGAATTTGACTCCAATACTCTTCCCATCCCCATGAATTAACTTTCCCCAACCAATTTCTAGATGACTAGGCACAAAATATAAAATGGGTAGTTGTCAAATTTATGGGTTCTCCCTTATGCATTTGACTTTACCCTATTGGCTCAAGGGTTTGAACGTTTTCCCTCCTTATTCCTTGTGAATTCATGCCCCCATCTCTTTAATGTTGCAACAGATAGCTAGTTGTGGTATTTTTGTTAATTTGTATTTTACATGATGTCTCAAAACATATTGTGCCTGGCTAGCACATAAACCATCGACATGGATTTTAGTCACTGATACATAAGACACTAAATCCATGGTGGAGCCTTTGCCTTGAGCTCCACACCATGATATAATAAAAATATTTACATCATGTCCAATTCAATACCATGGGGTCAAAATCGGGGTGTTACAATGAAAACAATAAACTGGCAAACTTTGTAAAACTGAAGTGATAAGAATTAATCGCCAGCCCAAAGACAACTAGCGAGAGGTCCATCCCTCAAATTTCCTATTAAAATTTGCTACAATCCAACGCCGATCCTCCTTCATGTATCTATTCGGCTTAATGAAATAGCCAAGATATTTTATCCCCTCCTCAAAATAAGCCATTTGAAACGAAAATAGCTGCGCAAGATGATCCACTAAAGCCTGATCATAAAAATTATAAAGAATGGATGATTTTAAATTACTCATCATTAGTCCAAAGGCACAACAAAAAACATTCAACAAGTCTTTGATTATCCTCCATCCATTCATCGATCCATTCCCGGAAATAATCACGTCGTCCACAAAAAGCACATGAGTAAGCCGATGCCCGTTTGAAACCTTTAAACCTTTAATAGCCCCATCCTTCATTGCTTCTTTGAAAAGCCGACTAAGTCCTTCAATTGTAAGTATGGATAGGTATGGTTAAAGGGGGCACCCCCGAAGAACTCCATGACCACTTTTAAAAAATAGGGACGGAGAACCATTTACAAGCACCACAAATCTTGCAGTAGATACACAAGACATAATCCATCTAGAGATGTCATGTGAGAGACCAACCTAGACAAGGATAAGACAAAGGTAATCCCAGTTAATCCTATCATAAGATTTATCCAGGTCAAGCTTTAGGATGAAAGCACAAAGATTTTTTCTGCTTAACTGAGTGCAGGATTTCCTGTACAAGACCCACAACATCTAGGATTTGCTGTCCCGGAAGGAACCCAAACTGTTCCTTCATTATCACCTTACTAAGAACCGGTTTCAATCTGTCAGCTATGATCTTCGAGATCATCTTGTATAACAAGTTGCACAACCCTATAGGCCTATCATTGAATTCAGTGGGATTATCAACCTTTGGAACCAATGTGATAAAATTCTTGTTCAAGTATTCAGGAATGTATAATGTCCCCTTTTTGGAATTTTATTAAAATGCCCAATTTTCCAATTTTTTCACAATTTTGGCTCTTGACTAGTTTTGATGTCTAGACCTCCAAATTGACCCAAATGCTTCCAAATTTTATATGAAGGTACATGAATGATAATATAACTTAAATATAATGCTCATGTATGTTTTTTTACCTCCCAATTACATCTACAAACTTGTTTAATGTTCTGTTCAAAGTAGGATCCTTTACTAGCAAATTGGGGCTCTAATTCCCCCCGGGTAATTGCCGGAAATGGCTTCACAAAAGATACCAAAGTCACTAGAATTTATTAATAGAGGATGGTTATGTGTAAGGGACCTTTTTAAAGTCTCATATTCATCATGGTTCAGTTTATACAGTCTGTTATGACTCTTTCCAAAACAACTCCCAAGTCACAATTTCAACCCTTGGGGAAAATGCACCAAATCTTCTCCCAATGCAATTAAAATGAGTAAAATGGCTTCCAATGCTTAAGTACTGAAAATGAGACTTGAAATACACATTAATTACAGTCCATCCATCATACATTTATCATATATACATTCCTCCATTCGAAATAATAAGCATTACCATGGCATATATCAAAATAGAGTGGAAATGGTCATTGTTTGCTCATTAAAAGTCATTTTGACATACACATCTTGGGAATTTCGACTTGAAATTTTTTGAGAATGAATAATAGATAATATTTAACTGATTCCAATCATAAATTGACAATGAAAGGCTCTCTCAATTCGAAATAATCAGCATTACAATGGTTCACAACAAGATAGTGGGGAAATGACATCATTGTTCAACATTTTTACATGAATTTTTTTGGGTATTTCAACCTGAGAGTCTTCTAAATATGAAATACAGAGCATATAAATCAGAACATAAGATAATGAGCATTAGAATATTCCTTAAAGAGATCAATAGCTCACCCAAAGCGCAATCCCTCCATTGGCATGAATATGGTGTGAAAACTGGAAATAGTTGAGAGAGAGTGCTGCAATAGAAGAATCCACATTCTTTCCTGTAGCTTACACCTGCAAATAAGACTCCATTAAATCTCCATGAAAGACCTGAGTGGCCTTTCCAAACACCACCTAGGATGGGAATCTTTCACCCTCGAAATCGGCTTAAGCAAGAAAACTAGTCATCCACTAGCTCTCACAATTCATAAATGACAATTTCACAAATGAGCAAAAGCTTCTTCTCATGGATGATCCCTGTATTTTATAAACATTATTGGTATTCTAAGGTTCCAAATCCATCCATAAATCAAATCCAAGTCGAATTGGTGTGGCTGCTCATGCTATGCCATGTGGCCTCTCTCTTCACCTTCCCTCTTCTCCCAACTTTGAGTATGAGGCTCTTGGCCTTCTCCAACTCCTGATTTCAACCTCCAAGATGCTCTATTCAGGCCTGACATGTCAGTATGTCAGCCTTCATATCTGACTTGGGTCATAACTGTCATAGAATCTCCATCATTGGTGTCATAGCTGTCATAAATGGAAGGGGAATCTAGCCAAGTGTCAATGAAACTTCCATTTGGCTCTTGCTCTCCCATGTAAGTTACAATTCATCCCAAATTCGACCTATGAAGTACATGGACAAGTATATTAACATTATAATCCATAAAAAAACATTATACTTCCCATATATTCAAATTTGCAAGAGAAAGATACCATTTAACATATGAATTCTAGCTAATGTGGGCCCCATAGTCTCCATGTGTCTTCATGCTCTATTGCCACTTCCATTTTCTATTGTATTTATTTAATAAGATCAATTATTAAATATTTATCCCCTTATAATGTCTAAACATCATTTATTAACCCCCTTATTCCAAATCTCAAAGCTTCCACCCCCAACCTAGGAAACAAGTGATTTTCCTCGGCAATTATTTGACTTTTAGCATCCATTTGACAACTTTCATGAATATGGAAAATGTGATTTGGCCGTTGTGACCCAATGCCAAATTTGGGACATTACAAATCCTCCCTTCCCAATATTTCTTGTCCTCAAGCAATTCCAAACATAGTTGTTGAAGAAACTGCTTTCTGTATGATTATTTGAAGTTGCCACTAAGTTGTCCACTTTGAGTCTTTGAGATACCATGAATATTTTAGAGAGGAACAAACATGCTTGCTGCTACACTACTCGGATTAACATAAACTTATTATGTGGGGAATCCAGCTCCCATACTGCTTGTTTCCCAAAGAATTTGAAATCAATCGGACTAAAAACTATACCAGGGTCCCATTGCTTGCATTGCACTCCAATAATTAAGAGTGCTCTCCAACCCATACCATTTGAAAAGAGAATTCCTGGATCCCATTTTCTTGTATGCATTCTTCAAAACATCATGAGTGCATAATATATATCATCAAAGTATATAAAAACATAATAAGAATGTACATCAAGGAGGCGCCTCACCAATAAATCATGAAAGTGCTTATACCTCCCAATGGGTAGACTACCATTTGCCAAGTGCATACAAGCTTCAAGTGACCAATCAAATCTGCTCCAATGACATAGGTGAGGATCCCATGTCTCATTATGCTACTCCAAATATATATAATGTGCATCAATATAATAAGCCACAGGTTCATTCATCCAAGGAGTGAATGAAGAACCTCCACCAAAATATGATCCAAATAATGAGCAAAGAAAACATGAAGACTTCAAGTGGATCAAAGAAGTCTCATCAATACACACATGAATATGTATATCATCATGAAATAATAGAGGATTTTGCTACCAATAATAATGTTCCTCAATCATATCCCTCTTCACCCAAGTTTTGGATGAAGTTCCTCCAACATCAAATGAACCAAGTGGTGAGCAAGAAAAACCATGAGCCTTCAAGTGACTCAAATGAACATCATAGGTGCACCCATGTAGATGTGTATAATCATAATGTAAATAAGGATGCTACTAAAAATTTAAATAATATGGTTCTCTAATAATAGGAGAAATATAATTTCCATGCTCTTCATGTGGCACCATAAAAAAGAAACCTTTCACCCCTACTTCATTAGGATGACTGCTGCAAAATTTAGAAGTGTAGGATGTAGGAGAAAGAACCAACTCACCCAAATGATCAGTAAGTGAAAAATTGTCATAATGTGAAGTATACATAGGGGTAGGATTATTACCTCCCTAGAAAATTCAAAAATTTCCTCATGGGTTGGTTCCAAGGTGGTGGAATTATGCACTTCTTCAAAAAATGTGTAACCATTTTCAAGAGGCAACTCAAGTTCCTCTTCCACCAATACTAGTGATTGGATATCATCACTATAATCCTCAAGCACATCAAGAACCTGCAATTTTTCATGTTTCTCATGATCCATCATGTCATGCGAATCCTCCAAGCAATCTACCTTATGAAAATCTGAAACATCGGAGGAAAAACAAGTGTCTTGAAAATTTTCAAGAAGTTGCTCATTTTGAATTGTGAGCTTATCAATAACTTCATTATTCTTCAAGTAGGATTCATGTAACCATTCAATAAGCTCAATGACATTTTTTCTATTAAAAATCAAAGACATGAAATTACCTTTGATGTTGCACATTGCTCTTTGGATCTTCTTTTCATTCATCTTTAAGGACCATTCAAGAAAATGAGGCTCTTGCAAATGAACCTCATCATCTTCTTCCTTCTTGCTTGGAACAACTTCATGAAGCTTAAGTGGTGATGGGGAAGTTGATCTTATTTCTTCTTCAACTGCTACAAGTTATTCATTTTCAGGTTTAATGGAAGTTTGGCTTGCAGCAACACTTTCAAAACTGATCTCTATGTCACCAACATAGAGGTGTGAGCACCCATCAGTAGGTAATCATTCATAGTTCAAGCATCCATTAGTAGATTCTCTTTGGTCCATGTCCATAGTAGAATTTGTTTCAGAATGATATTCAATAGTTTCAAGGTACTCTTCTTCCTTCTCATGTGATGTTTTCTCATCTTTCTCAAAGTCATTGGGAGTGAATTTCGATCCTCTTCATGTAATGCCTTTTCTTCTTCACCACCCACAAAAATTTGTAGATCCTTGGTCTCCTCCCTACTTGTGAATTGATTATTATTCCTTAATGAGTTCTTATTTGAATTATTTTTTATAAATTCCTTCAACCAATCATTAAGGTCTTCACAATGAATAGTTTTATGTGCCAATTTGAATGCTTGATTAACCTGTCTGGACATATAATCACCACATGGATTAATGAATTTATTCAATTCATATATACCATACATAACTTCAATATGTTCCAAGACCATGCTATGATACCACTGTAATGTCCCCTTTTTGGAATTTTATTAAAATGCCCAATTTTCCATTTTTTTTCACAATTTTGTCTCTTGACTAGTTTTGATGTCTAGACTTCCAAATTGACCCAAATGCTTCCAAATTTTATAAGAACGTACATGAATGATAATATAACTTAAATATAATGCTAATGTATATTTTTTGACCTCCCAATTACATCTACAAACTTGTTTAATGTTCTGTTCAAAGTAGGAGCCTTTACTAGCAAATTGGGGCTCCAATTCCCCTCGGGTAATTGCCGGAAATGGCTTCACAAATGATCCCAAAGTCACTTGAATTTATTAACAGAGGCTGGTTATGTGTAAGGTACCTTTTCAAAGTCTCATATGCATCATGGTTCAGTTTATACAGTCTGTTATGACTCTTTCCAAAACAACTCCCAAGTCACAATTTCGACCCTTGGGAAAAATGCACCAAATCTTCTCCCAATGCAATAAAAATGAGTAAAATGGCTTCCAATGCTTAATTAATGAACATGAGACTTGAAATAAACATTAATTAAATTCCATACATCATACATTTATCAGAGATACATTCCTCCATTCTAAATAATAAGCATTACCATGGCATATATCAAAATAGAGTGGAAATGGTCATTGTTTGCTCATTAAAATTCATTTTGACATACAAATATTGGGAATTTTGACTTGAAATTTTTTGAGAATGAATAAAAGAGAATATTGAACTGATTTTAATCATAAATTTATAATTAAAGGCTCTCCCAATTCTAAATCATCAGCATTACAATGGTTCACAACAAGATAGTGGGGAAATGACACTATTTCTTCATTGTTCAACATTTTTACATGAATTCTTTTGGGTATTTCGACCTGAGAGTATTATAAACATGAAATAAAGAGCATATACATCAGAAAATAATATAATGAGCATTATAATCTTCCCCAAAGAGATCAATAGCTCACCCAAAGCGCAATCCCTCCATTGGCACGAATATGGTGTGAAAACTGGAAATAGTTGAGAGAGAGTGCTGCAATAGAAGAATCCATATTATTTCCTGTAGCTTACACCTAGGTGCAAATAATACTCCATTAATGCTCCATGAAAGACCTGAGTGGCCTTTCCAAACACCAACTAGGATGGGAATCTTTCACCCTCGAAATTGGCTTAAGCAAGAAAACTCGTCATCCACTAGCTCTCACAATTCACAAATGAGCAAAAGATTCTTCTCATGGATGATCCCTGTATTTTATAAAAATTATTGGTATTCTAAGGTTCCAAATCCATCCATAAACCAAATCCAAGTCGAATTGGTGTGGCTGCTCATGCTATGGCATGTGGTCTCTCTCTTCACCTTCCTTCTTCTCCCAACTTTGAGTATGAGCCTCTTGGCCTTCTCCAACTCCCAATTTCAACCTCCAAGATGCTCTATTCATGCCTAACATGGAAGTATGTTAGTATGTCAGCCTTCATATCTGACTTGGGTCATAACTGTCATAGAATATCCATCATTGGTGTCATAGCTGTCATAAATGTAAGGGGAATCTAGCCAAGTGTCCATGAAACTCCCATTTGGCTCTTCCTCTCCCATGTAAGTTACAATTGATCCCAAATTAGACCTATGAAGTATATGTACAAGTATATTAACATTATAATCCATACAAAAACATTAGACTTCCCTTATATTCAAATTTGCAAGAGAAAGATACCATTTAACATAGGAATTCTAGCTAGTGTGGGCCCCATAGTCTCCATGTGTCTTCATGCTCTATTGCCACTTCCATTTTCTCTTGTATTTATTTAATAAGATAAATTATTAAATATTTATCCCCTTATAATTTCCAAACATCATTTATTATCCCCATTATTCCAAAGCTCAAAGCTTCCACCCCCAACCTAGGAAACTAGTGATTTTCCTCCTTGGCAATTATTTGATTTTTAGCATCCATTTGAAAACTTTCATGAATATGGAAAATGTGATTTGGAAATTGTGATCCAATGCCAAATTTGGGACATTACAGAATGGCCCCGGATCGACGAGTCTCCTCCACTGCCTACATCAAATTGCCACCCAACAATAAAAAAAATGGAAATAAAACTCCACAGTCCACCCTTCGGGGCCTAGACTTTTATCTCATTTGAAAATCTTGAGAGTATCCACTATCTCCCCTTCGCTCACCGACCACCCAATAATAACACAGTCCTCATGCTCAAAGAAACGATGAAACTGCTTAATAACATGCAGCTTTTTTTCGATACTACCTCCATCCTTCGCATAATAAGAGCTTTGAAAGAATTTTCTCGCCTCCATTTTAATGGATCTATCATCATACACCTGCCTCCCATCCTCATCGGAGTCCTCCCATAAAGCATTAGTCAGCCTTATTCTATTCACAAAGTTATGAAAGTACTTAGTATTTCCATCTCTAGCCTTGATTGTTACGAATAGAAATTCCTATGGCTTGGGGTACCACAACAGACAGCTTGACTCCAGAAATCAGTCTTTTCCAATATGCAATAGAAATTAAATGTCTAACACTAAAGGATCAGACCTCGTACCTTATTTTGGACGGTTGAAGTAGATCCCTGTTGAGCTTTCCAACTTCAGCTTGAATTGATAAATTACTTCCTCAACAACAAGTAAACAATACAAGCATACTATATATCATGGTGTTAGATCTATTCTAGCATATATAATCAACAATGTATAAGCATTTGAAATAATCTCATGGATAAAATATTCATTCAAACACACATTATTAGACAGGAAAAGATATTTCTATTAATATAAATCAGAGATTACAATAGATACAACCTTTGACGGCACGTCTGCGAACCGGAGAAACTGAATCCCCCACTTGGGCCTCCACCACCTCAATTCTCCATCTCTCGATAGCAAGCTTACAAGCAAAGGCAAGCTTGGGAAGGACACACTAGTGCTCCAAGGGACAAAGGGATGCAAACTCAAGCATAAGTTCCGACAACAATGGAATATAGTTTCTTTGCTCTCAATTCTCTCATATGCCTTCAATGTACCATAGAGTTCCTTATATAGTTTTTCAAAGGGGTAATGAAAGGTCGAATCCGAGCGATCTCAAGGAATAGGGAAGGCCAGGAGTCAAGTGAGTCAGATCTATGTCAAGAAAAACTTCGAAAGGATTTGGATTTTTGTACACATCCCGATGTACGCAGTTTTAGGGGTTAAACCTGCGTATATACACGATTAAGGGATTAAAAGTTGCGTATAGAATTTTTCACATGTTTTTAGGGATGATCAAGGAAATATCAAAGGACAAAAAATGGTCCATGGGGTCTAAGGAGTCTGCAGCGGGACAGGGGAAGGCCATACAAAGTGTGATTTACCTGGAGTGGTAAAATCAGCTATAACAGATGCCCCCTAATGTGTGAGGTCAGAGGGGTCATACGATGGCCGAAATACATTATAAGTCCATCCTAGAAGTGGAGTGATGAAGGATCCCAAATGGAAGACCAGCCACCCAATCAGCATAGTACCATGATACAACTCTGCACATACTGCAAGTACATATAGCAGTCCCGGATACATAAGAGTACAATGGCCATGTATAGGCACGATACAAAATATCACATAAGTGGTCATCACCACGTACAGTATACATAGATCAGAATCTCCATGATGATGATATACAAAGGAACATGATCTCCATAATGGCTGAAGATATATAACAAATCAAGATCTCCATAATGGCTAGAAATGTCTGACATATACTGGAATCAAGTCACGAGAGCTGAAATCTCATGAACAATGGCATGATCAAGGAGGTAGCATATAGGGGATGCCACCAATATGGAAAGTCTTCTACACAAACCGCTATGAGTACATGTCCTACTATGCGAATAGGGGTGTCGAGGTCGAACATAGTAGTCCATCGTCTAATTATCGGTCATTAATGTATACCGTTAACAGACGCGAGATCACCCATCGATAATGAAAATAGGAATCAAGGTACTAGAGTGCAAACTAACAAGTGTGAATAAATGTGTTGAGGTCAAACACTTGAGAGGATCCATCGATCAAGGGACATTGATGTATTCCTAAAGATTGTTGATGGAGAGAGAACTTGCCACTGATGACTGCAAGTCTCAAGGCACTCAAAATGACTCTAGATTCCAATCCCAGAATACATGATCTGAAGTCAATGGGATGAAATCCACTGGAAGGAGGGCATTAAGGCATCCCCCATCATCCAACACGAGGTACTCAGCAGAGCTGTATAATGTGGAAGAACTCGATCATAAGGTGCACAAACCAGTAACTGTACCGGGAATGGCCGACATGCAAAGTCAAGATAATTGAGGAATGGCCAACTCAGGCTTCAACTTCCTTCGAACAAGAGAATAACGGGGTATGGTGACTGAATGAAGGTAGCATAGACTCGATATACAAACTGGGACATCTCTGCGACACAGGAGGCATCGACAAAGGCTCCATTGGGACTGGAAGCTTAACCAATTGATGGAGATAAACTCAGATAAATGAGTACAACTCCTAAAGTCAAACTATAACCCAACCAATGGATGTGATATACAGTGCTTTGTTCGAAGGTGACACGACTCGACAGCTGCCACAGATAACATCTTTCCTTGTCCGACTTTTTGGTTTTTTGATTTTTTTGGACTTTTTCAGTTATTTAAAAAGCTTGAAAAAGAATAAAATGGATTTATAGTTACAGACAAGGAGGAGACGAGTGTCATAAGGGAAAACAAAATAGTTCCAAGTAGTGAAACATACCTATGCTCAATGCAAGGATACATGTGTAGGATATCGACACTCGGGGGAAAATCCACTCCCGGTAAAAAGGGAAACAAGTTGCGAAGGATATAAAAAATGGATTTGCATGGCTAGACATGAGACAAGCTCGGGCTATATGGCTGAAACGCAATGTCAGGGGAGCCGGCATAAAGCTCAATAAGGTAGGCAAAGCTCATGATAATGCATTCACAACTTGATATGAGGGAGTCCTGAGGGAAATAAGCCAGCAAAAGTTCAAGAGGAGTATGAGGCTCTTAGGAAATGTCATGGCAGTACTATACAACGAACTCCCACACCCTAAAGGAGAAAACGTCAGCATGGGCACCAAATGCAAATAAACCGCTAACTAGGGTACCCATGTAAGGTGAAGCTCTACCACTCATATCATGCCACTTCTAAAGCAACAAGAAGGTTTCGTGACATAATAGAGTGGGTTTGTACCTAAGGTCATTATGAAATGATCATAAGGTCATGTAAAATGCAAACGGTGATGAAAGCTAAGCTATATGCCATTTTAGACATGATACTTGAGATCGGCATGAATGGGTCAATCCAATGGCTGAAACGACACTGAAAAAGGTCCTCTACATCATGAATTATGTCAAAAATGGTTGAAAATGGTTAGAAAATGTCAAAACTATAGGAAAGGGGGTAAAAATTTTCAAATATTTGAAAAATTTCTATAAATAGTAAACAATTCAAAATATTATAAAACATTTGAAACTTTTACCCATTTGAGCTCAGATTTTCCATAGCGAATTCCAGGAGATCCAGCCGACGGAATCCACTACCGTTTCTTCCAGGTATTTACCCATGCTCTTCTCTTTCATTTTGATGCAATTTTTGTGAAATTCAATGGTCAATTAAGATTTCTAGGCCAAACTAAAATGGGTGCTGCGGCCCACGTGGAAATCAAGGGTTTTTCCACGTATAGGGCTGGATATACGCGGAAAATGCCCCCAAACCCGTGTACATACGCGGCTGTTTTGAAAACAATGCGTATGAGGCTGCGCATAAGGTTTTCTAAGTGATCTAATGGGAAAATTTGCAATTTCTTGTGCAGGATGGTCCTAGAGTGGAGAGAGCGTGAACATGGTGAGGTAGAGCAAGTAGTAAGGGCCGATCTAATGGCTCAACAAGCTCTACGTGCATGTGGACTCTACAAGTTTTGGTGTCTTGGTGGTTTGAGGGCCAAACCAAGACTACTACAGATGCTGGTGGATTACTGGGATCCAGACTTGGAGTCCTTCCAGATAGATGGGATGTCCCTCACTATAGAGGTGGAGGACATATACTTCATTACTAGGCTTTCTAGACGAAAGGAAGTGGTGAAACTTCGTTCCTGTGGTGGGCCAGGAGGTGGCCTGACTATCGACGAGTAAATTGCAGTGTAATGCTATCTAGACACAGAGAAGGTGGTGAGTCAGGTCCCTACCAACGCTATACAGGTGCTGGGCCTAAAGGCCATACTATTGACATTGGGCAGGATAGCAGGCTTGACATCACTCCACCAGGCCTCGCGGCCTCTGATGTTCTATGTAATGGAGTGCATGAGACCCATGATTTATGATTGGAGCACTACACTACTGAGCAACATGAAACATCAGCTCAGTGAGTGTAAGGCAGGTAGAGTGCAGAACTTCGGGTTCAACAGTATACTGAGCACGTTTTTCTTCGAGCGTGTTCCAGGATTAAGCCCCAGAGTGGACGTTCCTCTTCACGGGGTTCGAGATCTGTCCCAATGGCGTTGGGTAGATGCGATGCGTAGATTGGGGGGTGGTAGGGTGGCCAACCCCTATCCAGTTAAGTTCTTTCCATGGTGGCGACATCAGATAGTTGCCATCGATGACTACCCCTATGCGGGGATAGATTTTCGGGGGGACCCGAACATGCCGCTACCACCAGGATAGGCATATGGCGACATAGGTAACGAATCTCGATGGTCTCTTTTTTAAATTTTTTGAGTTATTTAATTTTTTTATGTTTTCTTGATTATATGGAATCAAAAAGACATATTTTTGCGTGACAATACATAGTGACATCTACCATTTGTGTGCAGATGTGGGACCACAACGGATAGAGGGCTTCCCTAGTCATAGATGGAGGGGAAGAGGAGATGATATCATGGGTGTGGATGCAGAGCAGATGCTCCAGAGCATTCATACCAATTTCGTCAGGCTGACGCATAGGGTTCCCATGGTGCAACTCGAGGACTTGCTTGAGGCTATGCAGCGCCAGATGGTGAGTGTACCACGAGCATGGGTGCGATTGTTTCGACGGCTGGCTAGAGCCGTAGTGACCTTCCATGATCACAACCCTCCTCCTCCTCCACAGGATTAGACACTTGGGAGTGTATACATTTTTTACTACCGTGTATTATATGTTGGTGGCTCGAGAGCCCCAATTTTGTATCATGACACTATGTATTATCACATTTTGGATTTTATATAAATTTTTTTATGGTGATCGGTTTATTTATTTATATGTGTAAAAATTGTGTTTGTGATGAATTTACTGTGAATGAAACAAATTCCAATCTAACACGTAGTTAGCATATGAGTCAGTAACTTGATTATTAATTCTTGAAATGTGTATATATGTTATATTGTCAAATTGCCATTCTAAAAACCTCACACGTAAGAATCTTCTCAATAATGTTTGATCTCTAACATGGTACAAACCATTAAGCTGTGACACTACTAACTCCGAATCAAGACGTACCTCAAGAGAGAGAACGCCATGTGAATTGGCATCCCGTAGAAGCTCAATAACGGCACTATATTCAGCAACATTATTGGAAGATGGCCGCAGACATACGCCTCCCGAAGATAGTACCTGAACCATAGGAGTATAAATCACCCAAGTAGCAGAGGCTGAGTGTTGAGTGTGACGGCTCGCACCATCCGTGAATCCTATGTAGGTGGAAGATTCCATTGACATATGCCAAAAGAAACGGAAACTCATCACAAACCCGATCACGATAAAAAAAAAGACCTAACTATGCAAAACTGTACACTAATATACAATAAGCAGCCTTGGATGAAAATTATGCATAGTATTTCTTGAGATAGAGCCCATTTCTAGGCTCCGCCAAGGCCATTCCTTCGTAATCTACTAACTCATAAGCACCCTTCTCTAACACACGTTTGACCACGTAAGGGCCCCGCCACATAGGATTAAATTTCTTTGCCCCCAAGGGTTCTTTCGGTTGATCCCACAAAAGGACCAAGTATCCCTCACTAAACCTCCTTGGATGGACAAACTTATCGTACTGGACCTTTACACGACGTTTATTGACTTCTAGAGCACCAAGGCATCCCGTCACTGCTCATCAAGTTGCTCAAGGTGGACCAAACGCTCCTCCAATGGTGAAGTGTCTGGTAAGAGTTCTACAGCTAGTTTCAAAGAAGGAATCTCGCATTCAACTGGCAATATTGACTCCACTCCATGTACAAGTTGATATGGAGAAAAACCAGTGGCAGTCTTAATAGTGGTTCTATATGCCCACAAAGCAGGGTATAACATGATGTGCCAATTATTCTTACTTTGTGTGATGGTTCGTTGGAGAATGGATTTGAGTGATTTATTCACTACTTTTACCTGTCCATTTGCTTGAGGGTAATAAGAAGATGAATGCTCTTTCTTATACCCTAACTTTAATGCCAACTCTTCCATCATACGGTTCTGAAAGTGCAAGCCATGGTCAGTGACAAGCTCTTTCGGAATCCCGAACCGAGTAATGATTTGGTTGAATACGAAGTGAGTGGCTGTCTCACCATCAGATTTTACTGTAGGCATAGCCTCAACTCATTTCGTGAAGTAATCAATAACCACTATAATATGATGGTGCCCCCCAGCTGAAGCTGGGTTGCAATCCATAAAATCGAGCCCTCACTTAGTGAAGGGACCGGCGGTGATTATGGGATGTAACAGGGTAGGTTTCGAGCGCATATTACGTGCAAACACCTGGCAAGGGTGGCACCTCTTGGACGCATCAACACAATCCTTAAAGATCGACGGCTAGAAATAACCCGCTCTTAAGATCTTTTGAGCTGTAGAAATCCCAGATAAATGACCACCACACGCCCCTCTGTGGCAATCATTCAACACTATCTCAGCCTCTTCATGAGTTAAACAACGTCGTAAAATGGAATCTACCCCACAATGGTACAAAGTGTTATCCACTATGAGGTAGTTCTTAGAGATGTGACGTAATTGTCGTCGTTCATCTCGCGAGAGGTGAGTAGGGGTCTTCAATGTTTGTAAATATATTATGATATCCCCATACCATGGGTCTAAAGTTGAGATTAAGAATATGTGTTCATCGACAAACATATCTTCACAAACCAACTCCTTGGTCTCGCTCCGGAAATCTAATATAAGCTCTACAAAAATTAAAGACTTCTTCGATTTTGCCGAAACAAACTCGAGATCGAATTCTTGCAGAATGACAATCCATTTATTATATTTTCCCCCAACCATCCTTCAGGTGAGGACGAATTGAAACGGATTGACATGGGCTACAACCAAGGTCTGGCGAAGGAGAATATAATGTCTCAACCACTGAACCGCATGTACGGTAGCTAAAGCAAGATTTTCGACATGAGAATAACGAATTTCTTATCAATAAGGTTCTGGCTCAGATAATATATGACATGCTCTTGGAGCTCCTCATCCTCTTGAACCAAAACCATACCAATCGTCTCCATGGACGCGACCACATAAAGTAGGAAATCACGGCTATAGTCCGGGGGAATAATCACCGGGGCCGATGCTAGGGCTTGCTTGAGTGCATCGAAGGACTCCTGGGCTTGCTCATCCCAATAAAAGGGGATGTCCTTCTTCAAGAGATGCATGAAGCCTCTAGTCAAATTGGAAAAGTTGACAACAAATCTTCGTAAGAAGTTTGCCATGCCTTGTAAACATTGAAGACGACGAATATTCTTCAGGGGAGACAACTGAAGTATTGCCTCAACCTTCAAAGGGTCGACTCTTATACCCTCTTTAGATATGATGAATCCCAACAAACGACCTAACTTCACACAAAAGATGCACTTATGAGGATTCAATCTAACCGAATAGTGCCGGCATCTTTCGAATACCAATCTCAAGTGATAGGGATGATGCATTCTCATACGAGAATGAGTAGCAAGGTCATCCAAAAATACTTCGATAATTGACTTGAGATCGTGGAAGATCAAAGTCATTTCCCGCTGAAATGTAGGTCCGGTGTTTGGCCGAAAGGAATTTTTCGATATGCAAATGTTCCCCAAGGACAAATAAATGCAGTCTTATGTTGGTCCTCAGGTTTGATCTGTATCTGATTATATCCGGAAAAGCCATCCATGAAGGAAAAGACCTCGCTACCCACACACTCATCCAAAATCTGATCAATAAATGGTGTGGGGAAATTGTCCTTAGGACAGGCACGATTCAAATCGCGGAAATAAGTACATATGCAGATCGCTCCCTGCTTCTTATCCACCGGAACAGGGTTTGAAACCCACTCTGTCAAGGGAATAGGATAGATGAAACTAGCTTTCAACAACTTCTCTATCTCTGCCTTAATCACGGGTGCTTTCCTAGGATTCACCGCATGCAAACATTGTCGAACAGGCTTAGCATTGGGGTAAGTCTTAATCTCGTGCTCGACAATACGAGGGTCAATACCTGGCATCTCGTCATAAGACCAAGAAAAAATATCACGAAATTCCTTAAATAGCTCGGTGTATTCTAGAATCTCAGCATGGGAACATTCCGCCCCAATATAGACATTCTCTATTGTGCCAATATCGCGAGATATGTTGATAGGAATAATTGAAGATATGTTAGCCATGTTTCCATCAGCCATCTGACCAGGAGAGCTTAATGGAACCATAGGACTACCAACTCTCTGACTAAGAATTTCCCTAAAATCCTCACACTCCAAGCGGTCAAGATCGGAGAGAAAGTACGATCTATGATGGAGTTCCTCCCATGGTGGATCAACTCCCGACATAGCCTCAACAATTGCTTCATCTGAAGGGAAAACCGTATCAAGGCAGTCGTGCGCATGAGAAGACTGTACTGCCCATGCCGGCAGCACATAAGGGTCCTCCTCCTCCATCCATGAAGAGGAAGGACTAGGCTTTGCAACACACTTGAGATTAGCTTGATAAGCTATCATAGTTGCAGGCAATGGCACGTTCGTCATGATGGGCTTACTTGGAGTACTCGGTGTAGGAAGAATCCAAGGATCTTCCATATGACTCATGCGAAAAGACACCAATCTCATAGATGTCGAAGCCTCATCGGAACTAGATCCTATCATAAGGATCGGCGCAGGACAACTAAAGCTTCCCATGAGGGATGGATACATGCCTACACCCACACTCCCAGTTGCCGGCTGAGAGTGTTCAACGATCGGGATCGAAGCTCCCGAAGATGCGGTAATAGACATATTCTTGAATGTTGTTTTATCAATTGTTACGATCTTCCCGTTATGTGGAAAGCATACAACGTGGAACAGGGAAGAAGCAATGGCTTGCATACTGTAAATCCAGTTCCTACCCAGCAAGAGATTGTAGTCAAGGGGCGCATCAACCACCTCGACCTCTATCGCAATGGTCTTCCCTCCCAAACGGACTTTAAGGGAAGGAAGGATGCCGTGCGGCCTAAAGGATCTCCCATCGAACGCAGTTAACATGGTCACTGATTTAGACAACTCAGGGGAACCTAGACCCTTCCAACATGATAAAGACATCACAGAAGCAGCAGCGCCTTCGTCAATCACAGTGCACTTGACAGTCATATTAAGACATTCTATGTGAATCAAAAGAGACACATAGTAGGGCCAGTGAGGCTGAAGTCCTGCGGTTTCAAATTTAATCACGGAGGAAGATTCATCGTCATTCACACCAAGGGCAGAAAGCAATGCCTTCCTTTGTGAAGGACAACTCTGAAGCACTTGCAATGCAGACATCGCACAAGGAGTGTGGCCCAAATCCTCGACAACTGAATAGTTCTGGGTGGCTCGGGCATTTGGATTGTGCCCCGAATGCTTAAGGACTCCCTTAGGAATGTGAGGTGCAGTCTCAAGTTTATTCATAGGTTTCTTAATACGCAAAGGGGACCCTGGTGGATCAGGCTCTTTTCCTGGGTTGGGTTGTGACGAACCATAATCTTTTGCATGGGTCACAACTTTCGCAGCACGTACCATGTTAATGCAACCACGACCACTACCCTCCGACGGATCTTGATCACCACCAGACTGGTCATGGGACCTCGAGTTCATATTTTGATTGTGCGGTAAAGGGTTAGTTAGCACAGCTGGGCCCTGTGCCAAGAATCTTGAGGCTTCCTCAATACGAGGGCACAAGTAAGTGAGGTGATCATCCTTATATAACTTGCAAGGGAACTTAACCTTACGTTTAGCTTGCTTGTCCTCACCAACATTGCGGCTGTTCTTGTCATTACTATTAGCATTCTCATTCTTATTCCCACCCTTACGATTATTTTTACCCTTTTTTCTATTTCATCCGGGCTGCTGGTTACCCTTCTGGTCCGATGATTGCACTGAAAGTACACTCACCGTTTGGGTGGGTTGAGACGAAGTCGTAGCTTGTCCCGAAGCAGATTGGTTGATTGAAAATTGACTAACTTGTTTTGCAACCAAATCTGTAGGTTTCGCACTTGCACAACCCACAATTCCATCGGCATGTGGTCCAGGTTTGACTTTGGGGTCGAAACTGGAATGTGTAGCATTGGGAATAATCTCATATAACAAACTAGATTGAGCATAGATCAAGTCTAGTTCCTGCGCCCTAAAAATCGCTTGTTCCTTATTCTTCAATCTAGATGTAGAAACATCCTTCGCTATATACGACAATAACGACTTGATGAACCACTCGAGGAGGAACTCCGGCGGTATAAAGGCTTTAGTTAACCTCTTCTATCTACGCCACTCTTGAATATGATCAGAAATATGTGTGGCTTTATCTTGCCGAAATGTCGACAAGAGTTCAGTACCAACGTCATAATGCACTGGTAGCTGGAAGTGGTTAAGAAAAGTCATCGCAAGGTCGTCTAACAAAGTGAAAGCTCCCCTAGGTAGCTCTATGTACCATTTTGCGGCAGGCCCTGTAAGGGTGCGTTGAAATAGCCGTAAACGGATGGAGTCCTGATGTAAGGAATTCGAAAAGCACCATAGGTGAAACGTAGTAACGTGTTCGCTCAAATCCTCTCCCAGTTTGCCCTCGAACTTAGGTATGTCCAAGGGAAGCTTAGTAGGGACAGCCGGCCAAGCTGGGTCATGAGCCACAGGATCGTTCGTCAATCTTGACAAGTCAGGAAGATTGAGTATCGCGAGGAAAGGGAGCCTAGGATGATGAGGTCGCTAGACCACTCCCTGATTCATATAGGTCTGATTAGAATCGTGGCCTTGGCCATAGTGTCCTCCTCCCGTATGACCCGTATAGGGTGGCGTGGAAGCACCATAGTGTGGTGGACCTTGACTAGTAGGAGCTATGAAGCCGTAATTAGGAGAGTAAGCAGGTTGTTGATACTCACCTCCATAAGGTGAAGAAACCTATCCATACTACGTCCCATAATAGGGTCCATAATTCATCGCATGCGATGTCCCATGGGACACTCCGTAAGTAGGAACATACGTTCCGAAAGTAGGAATATACATTCTGGAAGTAGGAATGTGACCTCTAGAACTATGACATCCCGAAACAATGGGCGGTACATGAAGCTGAGACACAACTGGTCTAGTAACCGCAGTATGGACATAACTCGTAGCAACGTTTCGGCCTGAAGGACCACATGAATAAGGTGGAGGGTGAACATTTGAAGAAGTAGGGATCGATGACGGAGGGACCTGAGTAATAATGTACGTACTATTCCCTATCATTACCCATCTCAGGTCTGGTATCCTAATAGGATCACTAACCCTAGACCTAGGAGGAATATGTGATGTAACTTCCACCACCGGGATGGAAGGTGCAATGTGACTAGTGCTCCCAAACCTCTCCGCATGGTAAGGAATGAGAGTGCCCCCAGGCATAGTGTTAGGTTCGAACTCAGATTCGACATGAAATGATAAATCATGTGTGGGAAAACCAGACGTAGCATAACTACCATAGCTAGTGCTTGCGGGTTCAAAATGATTCTCAGCATCCTCCGGCATTCCATACCGGTAATGCGCCAATGGGGAATCAACCCTAGAGTGAGTAGGACTATCATGAAAGGTTCCTATCTCAGAAATCACAGGCCCTAACTTAGACAAGTCGGGCGAAGGATCGTAGGAAGGAGTAAACTCCCTATCATCAACTCGAATGGGAGAAGGTGGTTTAGGAATACTTTCCATATGGTCTCCCATGGTGTGTGAATCAATGTGTGAAATAGTCTACCTGGACTGTCTAGGTATCTCTCCCAAAGGAGGAGGAGAAGTAGAAGGTGGAAGTCCTGCTAAACGATGAGAACAGCGCGGATCCACACCCGAATCCATAATGACTCAAAAAAATAAAAAAGACTCTCTATTTACGAAAACCCTAGGCAAGCTATCGTGCACAGAGCAATCACTAATAAAATCTAAAGGCAAATGCTAGCAAACAAGGGATGGATAAGTGAGCTCCCGAATGAAGCAGGTATGTCTCGCCTAGGAGAGGCTTGAGACTCCCATACACAACAAGCGGAGGTATGTAACCAATTATTGTGGCCCTCAGCTTCAACGCATAAAGCGACTGTGCTGTCCGACCTCAACCTGGCCGAGACACTCGCAGAATAACCCCTACAAAGTACCCCCTCGATATCCTAGGTAAGGCCACTAAGGTCACCTCAATATAATCAATGCTCAGGCGGACAGTCGCAGGTGGGATTGGCCGTATGGGCAGGGTAGCAAAGCCCAAAACTCTTGAAAGAGTCCTCAGATACGAATATAATCCTAGAAATATCTCCGGTGCTACTCAGTAATTATGACTAGGGGTCATCCCAATCAATAACCGCTCACATTGCCTCGTGCTTAACTCCCTTTTGAGAGGAGGATCCTAAGAAACACTAGTTATACCAAGGATTTCACACACTCACCTGGACAGACACATAGATGTTGTTGTTTAGTGGTCTTGGAGAATTTACTCACAATGAACTATTCCAAGACCCTAAAACCTAAGCTTGTTGGTGCACCCTAGAAAAGAAAAGTGTGTAATTCATTTTAATTTAGCGTTGATTTTAATTGGCTTTATTACTTAAAAGAGGGATATGACCGTGCAACTAATGGTGTTATGACACAACATGAAGTAAAATACACACCTAACAATCAATGCAAATGCATTGAGTCTATGAAAACAGGGTATGCTACTACGTGAAATGCACAATTTTTCTTCAAATGATGAATGCAAGTTTTCCTATATGAAGTCCTAACTAGTACTCCAAAGAAAATTTAGTGCAAGTACAATGCAAAATGCAAAATGCAATGTATGATGATAAGCAAATGTTTTTGGATTTTTTGAAATAGAATGAGATACAAAAAGCAAAAGAATGATTCTACGACCCCTAGACTCTGCAATCACACTCAAACAACACTCAAGCAAAGCACTAAGGTAAAAGAACTCTAATGCACTAATTCCAAACAAAAAATTGAAAATGCAATGACAAGAACCTTCTTTAAAAAAAAGTTTAGCCTAAAAAAAAATGTTTCTGGTCAGAAACAAAGGTATAAAAAGACTTAGGCAGTGCCAAAGGAGACTCAGCAATCATCAAACTTCACCCAACAACCATTTAACTTCCACAAAAAGGTAAAACTAAGGGCATACACGACTGTTTGCAGTAAACCTGCATGTATACGCGGAAATCGCAGAGAAACCTGCGTGTATATGTGACTGTGATCTAAAAACTCGCGTACAGGAAGAAAGGTGCATAAAATCAAGGAAAACAGACAAGCTGAGACAAAATTCACACCAATCAGACATTACCAGGCAAACATGCCCCCAGACCTGACACAAAAACAAGAGAGAAAGAGCAATTCAAATTCATTGAATGCTGATAAAACAACCCCCAAAGGACAACTACTAGGAACTCCCCAGTGGAGTCGCCAATTCTGTTACGGAGAGAAATTCCTTTGGCTTGGGTACCACAACAGACAGCTTGACTCCAGAAATCAATCTTTTCCAATATGCAATAGAAATTAAATGTATAACACTAAAGGATTATACCTCGTACCTTATTCCGGACGGTTGAAGTAGATCCCCGTTGAGCTTTCCAACTTCAGTTTGAATTGATAAATTACTTCCTGAACAACAAGTAAACAATACAAGCATACCATATATCATGGTGTTAGATCTATTCTAGCATATATACTAAAAAATGTATAAGCATTTGAAATAATCCCATGGATAAAATATTCATTCAAACACACATTATTGGACATGAAAAGATATTTCTATTAATATAAATCAGATATTACAATAGATACAACCTCTGACGGCACGTCTGCGAACTGGAGAAACCGAATCCCCCACTTGGGCATCCACCACCTCAATCATCCATCTCTCGATAGAAAGCTTACAAGCAAAAGACAAGCTTGGGAAGAACACACTAGTGCTCCAAGGGACAAAGGGATGCAGACTCAAGCATAAGTTCCAACAACAATGGACTATAGTTTCTTTGCTCTCAATTCTCTCATATGCCTTCAATGTACCATAGAGTTCCTTATATGGTTTTTCAAAGGGGTAATGAAAGGTCGAATCCGAGTGATCTCAAGGCATAGGGAAGGCTAGGAGTCAAGTGAGTCGGATCCATGTCAAGGAAAACTCCAAAAGGATTTGGATTTTTGTACACATCCCGATGTACGCGGTTTTAGGGGTCAAACCCACGTATATACGCGATTAAGGGATTAAAATTCATGTATAGAATTTTTCACATGTTTTTAGGGATGATCAAGGAAACATCAAAGGACAAAAAATGGTCCATGGGGTCTAAGGAGTCTGCAGCGGGACAGGGGAAGGCAATACAAAGTGTGATTTACCTGGAGTGGTAAAATCGGCTATAACATTGATCCATACAGCTTGAATTTTTTTACGAATTGTCTCTTCTTTATGAAGTAGAATCTTAGTGCAGACCGCTCCCAACTTCATCAAAGCCTACTTTCTATCCTCTGAGAAAAAATCCTCATCAACCATCCTCGACAGTCCTTGTATCTCACCCTCTATATTTTCCAAATCACTCAATGGAGATTTTTCTTGTTTCTTTCCCACATAATGACCTCCCCTCTGAGACGATCTAAAATCCATAAAATACTGTTCATGGAGCCCAAATTCCCAGGGGCACCATTCCTTCAACACCGCCACTTGTCATTGATCAATGTACTGAAATCATCATCCTTAAGCCATGGAGAATTGAATTTGAAAGGATAAAGACGAAAATCCTTATCAAAATCCATTTGTAGGAACACCGCCCGATGATCTAAGAAGCTAGTCACGCCAAGGACCAGGATCTATACTTACCCATCTCCTCACATAAGCCATCATC
The DNA here is from genome assembly GCA_001517045.1 of Pseudotsuga menziesii. NCBI lineage: Eukaryota > Viridiplantae > Streptophyta > Pinopsida > Pinales > Pinaceae > Pseudotsuga > Pseudotsuga menziesii. Next base: position 913,577 of record LPNX010379394.1, read on the forward strand.
CATAAAGAACCTGTCCAACCTATTAGCGATCCCCCCACCACCACACTTCCCATTAGACCAGGTAGGTTTAAAAAACCGTCAGAAGTATATCATTTAGATGCATATCATCAAACAAGGAGATAAAGTAATCAACAAGATCATCCACTGTGCGTCCTGCTCCCTACACTTCACTAGGAAAAATTGTAAAATTGAGATCCTTGACCTAAGATGAGATTAGGTACCTTCAGGCAACCTGCCCTTTGCAAGCCATCCCAAAATATCTTGTGCTCTCTACAAGGTGCATAAATATTAAGAATATGGATAACCTGATCAAAGCCATTACAGTGCCCAGATAAGAAGATACCTGCACATGTCAAAAAATGGTTGAAATCAACAACCACAAGATTCCATGCCACCAGAATCCCACCAAAAAGGCCTTCAGAGTCCAAGGCCGAGACCCTCTAGCCAAGTTTAATCCTCAGAAAAAAATTCACAAGCACTAACAACCTCAATCATCATTTCCTGTAGCAACAAAATATCTACATGCTGACTCTCTATAACACATTTTATTGCAGCTCTTTTAGGTCCACTGCATAACCCTCTCACATTCAAAGAGGAAAAAATCATTTCGAACTGTCAACCTGGGCCAATTCTTTAATAGCCCAACCATATCCCAAACCATCTAAATATGTAGCCAAAGGAGACCTCTCTCCGCAAGGGGAATAGCCTTAGGGTTAACCCCCGACGCAGCCCTGATGGTGTCCTTTGTCAGTTTACAACTTTCTCACCCCTTCTTTTGTACTCTTTCCCTTCTCACCGACACATTAGCAGACCTTATGGAGGAGATATGTATCACATAAGTACTACACGAGCCCTCGACTGAATATGTAGGAAGAGGATCATCCAGACTCAAAATAATTGAAGGGCTCCCAACCTGCGAAGTCTCCTGACCCATACCCCTTGGATGATCCACAATAGGGGATGAAAAAATGTTTATATTCAAATTCTCCATAGACACCCGACACAAAGGAGGGATGTCACGATCTAAAAAAATCGAAGTCAGAGGAGCATCCTCCGACAAGTGTCTGGGACTGCCCACCCTATTATATGGAGAAAAAATTGCAGAATTATGATCGTATTATTGAACAACCACACAGGTGGGCTCACTCATCTCACCCAAAATCCCCCCAGTAGGAGAAATAACCCCCCCTCCCCACCCGAAACCGACCCTCCCGTGACTCCTCCTTATCTAGCACAGTCAAAGACTACAAAATCTCCACCGCAGAAATGAAATTAAGTAAAATAGGCATATTTTCAATGAAATTATCGATGAAGGACAAGTCTGACGCCTTATCTAGAGGCAGTGGGAAGTTGTGATCCATTTCCATCCCTTGCTTCTCACCTTCTTCAGCTGGAATCACCTTCGACTTTGCTGCAATTCCTAGACACCTGAATTTTGAATGCCCAACAGTCCAACAATAATGACACCTAAATGGAAAACACCAATATTCTAAGGGATGAATGAAGGATCCTTCTTCCCAAAACACCTACAGTTCTGCTGGTAAGCCTTCTTCCACCACCGTTTCCACTAGCACCCTCAGAGAAACCACCTTAAACCCCAATAATTGATCATCCTCCATTAGGATAAAACGACCAAGCAAGTTCACAATCCCCTTGAATCCTTTGAGATTCCAACAATGCACAAGGAATTTTGGAAGAATTACCCATAAGTGCCTCTTACCCATTTTTTATTGAAATGGGTTGACCCCAACATGCAATTTTTCAAGAACAGGTGACCTAAAACCAATGACCCAAAATTGGCTCTCGATAATCATTCTATCCTCCTCCGAAAGAAATTGAAAAATAATCCATTTGTTTTCTAGCAAAATAACTCTCAGAATAGATTTTAACAAAGGCTTCCACACCACACGAATCCACTCTAGAATCTTTTCTCTGCTAAGCTTTATAAACTCAAATCAACCCACTAGAGCATGCTTAGATAGAGCCTCCATCGCGTCCATCGTCACATCTCTGCCCAACATATAGATTGGTATAGTTCCCTCAACTCTTTCGAAGTTGAGATTGACCTACAGACGGTCTCTAGAAAACCTCCGTCCCTTCTTAAGCATCGAACCACCATTAAAGGAGCTAGGGCTAGCCATACTGCCTGATAATTGTACAGGAGTTATTTACTCTTGACCTGGTCTACCTCCTCCCAAGGGAACTGCATGCACATATGTAACCTTCTACCAAGGATTCATACACACCCCTTCATCCATAGTAACCAACTAGAAACAAAAAACCCGACACCACCCCCAACCAACATAATAAACAAAGATCGATTTGAAAAACACCTAGACTGTTAATTCCTGGCCTCCCTCATAATTACCAACCACCAAGGATAACCCTCAGAGGTTCACACCTAGAAATAGCCCACAAAACCCGCCGACAATACCAATTAACAGATCCACCGTTCAACAAGAGCCTACCTTCCTCGCCAACAACATCAAGATAAACCAAACCATACCCAAAACCCGAGAAATACCCAACCCTACATCATCATGAGCACAACCACCTAGAACAAAATGCAATCCCTAGCATAAACCTATGCTTCCTTCTGAGGGATGCCACCAAACACAAGGGTTTCCACACTAGTTGCTATGGTTTTCACTATTCTCCACCTCCGATAGCATAAAGTTTCCACATTCTAATGATAAATCCAAGTTTTTTTTGAGGAATAACCCATGAAAATCTGTCAATCATTTTTCATTGAATCGATAGCATGAAGTTTCCACATTCTAATGAGAAATCCAAGTTGATTTTGAGAAATAACCTATAAAAATCTATCAATCATTTTATATGTAGAATTGTACAAGGATATAGGTTTTTTGATTAATTGAAGGTTTTTAGTATGTTCATAAAAAATTAAATAAATAAATTGATTTGAACTCATTAAAGGTTTTTAACTTGGTATAAAACTAGTGCAACCATTTAATTTGTGGTTGGTGAACGTTTATAGGCCACAATGTTAAACTTAATTATTCATTGCATTTTCAAATTTATAAACTATCTAATAAAAAATCTATTTATTTAAAAGTTTTTATGTATTTTTTTAAATTTTTATTTATTTATTTTTTAAATTTGGATAACACACTTTAAAATTTAAAGAAAACTTTTCCTCGAGGTATCCCAATCTATTCCTACAAGATTTGATTTACAGTACAATTTTCCTTTTGCACTTTTGAGGGTTATTATTATTTATTGTTTGAGTGGATTTATGACCTAGAATGAAAGAAAAAAAGAATATCAAGAAAATTAAGTTTGAGTAGAGGCCAAGGAAAACATATTTAAAACCCAAATACAAAGAAGAATAATATGAAAATGAAGTGAAAATTATCCTTTGTCTTTCTTTCTTACCTTTACACAAGCAAACTGAATCCAAGAATGATGAGCTGCTTGCTTGGCTATGCTCTCCAGTGATAGTTGCTCCTTTCATTTTATCGCTAATTATAAAAATTGTAATTTGATGGAGTATAACTAATGGCACTTTTTTATTATGAAAAGGCTATTAGCAGTATTTCCCAAAACCTCTGAATCACTGCTAGCTGAACATGTTTTTGTTTCTTAAAATAACCTTTGGTCCCATTTTTAAATCTATGTACAATGGTTTGAAAAGTGTGGAAATTGTTTTGTTTCTTAAAATAATCTTTCCATTATGTTTTCTTTCATATTTGAGATAAGAGTACGATAGTTTTCGGAATTCATACCTGGTTATGCTCCGACTATCATTTCAGATATTCATAAACTTTTTCTACCAAAGTTAATGCAGAATCCATCTATTTGATGCTCTGTGTTAATGGACTATCATCATTTCTTCTTTATCACCAGACCAAAAACATATTGATCGTAACTGAAGTATTATCTTGCATTTGTAGACATTTCCCATGCAAACTGCTCCGTGTTTCTTGATAATTGTGACTCCATAGCCCATGTACCCTTACTCTGTTTCAACCACAACAATATATGAATTTTATTTCATGTCTATTTCTGGCCTTGTTATATATCTGTGAGAGATCCCTCTCTGGAAATGGAGAAGCCAACTCCCTTTCCTAAAGTGGTTCTGCTGTTACCTAGGGGTTCACCTTCTGCAACCTTGGGTGCGATTTTGAGTGCTAACACATAGTCCCTTTGAGATATATGAAGATCCTTTTAACTGCTATAATGTGAGTTTCCTTTGGAGAAGCTTGGAATCTTGCAACTTGTCCGATGACCTGCATCCCATCTTGTCTTGAGGCTTTTACATACGATAGATTACCAATAATTTATCTATAGATCCTTTGATCAACTTCTTCATATTCATCTTCCTTTCTCAACTTACAACCGATGTTCATAGGAGTACTCACAGGTTTACAATATTCCATATGGAATTTCTTTAACATTTCCTTGATGTATTTCGTCTGAGCAATAAAAATTCCTTATGTTCATTGAGATATCTGAAGACCCAAGAAGAAGGTTAATTCACCGAGTAATGACATTTCAAACTCTTTCTGCATGTCCTTGGAAAATTGTTGACTCAGTGAATCATAATCACTTCCAAAGATGATGTCATCAACATATACTTCAATAATGAGTATGATGTCATCATCATGTTTGATGTACAAATTACTATCTGCACTTCCCTTCTTAAAGTTTTGTTGTTGCAAGTACCTATCCAATCCAGAGTACCACACTATAGGAGCTTGCTTTAGCCCATATAAATCCCTTTTGAGTCTGCATACATAGTCCTTGTTTTCTGAAAGTTGAAATCCTTGTGGTTGTTCGATATAAAATTCTTCTTCTAATTCCCCATTTAGAAAAGCTGATTTTACGTCCATTTGATACACTTCGATGTCTTTGGATCAAGAATAAGCCAATATCATTCTGATAGCTTCCATTCTGGCTAATGGTGCAACTATTTCTTCATAGTATATTCCTTCGATATGAGCATAGCATTTACAAACCAATCGAGCCTTATTTCTAATCACCTGTCCATCTTCATTCATTTTGTTTATGAAAACCCACTTTGTGTCGACCACATTCTTGTTGCTTGTTCTAGGAACAAGTTCCCATGTTTCATTCTCCTCAATTTGATCTAATTATTCTTCCATTGCTTTTACCCATTGCTCATCTGTATTGGCCTATGCAAAAGTGTACATGCTCATTTCCTCCAGATAGTCTTCTTCTAGTTCCTATTCCGGCATTCTTATCACCAATAATTTGATCTAATGGATGATTATTCTGGCACCTATTCTTAGGTATCTGTTGATCCTTCTTTTCTTCTTGTTCCACAATTGGTTCATTACGTTAATCATCTTCTGTGAGTTGTTCTTCATCTAGTTGTTCTTCCATTTTAATTTTCTTCATTTCTTTCTGACTAGAAACTTCCTCTTCTCCATCGTCTGATTCTTTCGAGTCTTCGCTGGATGATGTTAGTTTTCTCTCATCTATTTTCACGTTGATTCTTTTGATCATCTTGTCTAATATCAAATTGTAGCATTTGTAAGCTTTCCTTTTGGATGAATATCCAACGAATATGCCCTCGTCTACTCGAGAGCCAAATTTTCCAATCTTATTATCTTCTGTTTTGATATAGCAGTTGCTTCCAAATATTCTGAAGTAGCGTACATTTTACGCTCTTCCTATCCATAGCTCGTAGGGAGTTTTATCATTTTTTCTTCTGAGTAATCCTTTGTTCGAGATGTGAACTACTGTATGAACTGCGTGTCCCCAAAATTTGTCATTCAACTTAGATTCATTCAACATGGTTCTAGACATATCCATTACTGATCTATTATTTCTTTGAAAAACTCCTTGTTGCTGAAGTGTTCTGGCAACTAAAAACTGTTTTTTTATTCAATGCTCTTCACAATACTTATTGAATTTATCTGAAGTGAATTCTCCATCGTTGTCATTTTTGAGGCACTTTATTCGTGATCCTGTTTCATTCTCGACCAGTTCCTTGAAGGTTTTGAAACATCCAAAAGCTTATGTTCATGTTGAGAAGACATACCCATGTCATCCTGGTATAGTCATCAATAAGTAACATAAAATATTTTTCACCATTCAATCCTTTGCTCTTGGTTGTTGCACATAGGTAAGTGTGAACGATCTCCAAAGGTTTTGTAGAAGAATTCTCTTTTGTCTTGAAATGTACTCTTGTTTGTTTTCCATGTTGACAGTGTTCACATACAGAGTTAGTGTGATTTGTAACTTTCGGCATATTCTGAATTGCTTGGTTTTTGTAAATTTTCGCCAAATTGTCAAAATATATATGCCCCATTCTTTTGTGCCAAATACAACTTTCATCTTCTTTTCCCAAGTGACATTTCTCGGAATCAATCTTATCCAACACGTATATGTTGTTGGGAGTCCTAGTGGCCGTGGCTACTAACTTTCCTGATCCTTGCTTCCTTATTTTGCATCCTTTTGAGTTGAATAGGAGTTCATGTCCTTGATCACACATCTAACTGAAGCTTAACAGATTATGCTTCATGTTGTCTACAAGAAATACATTTTCAGCTAGGGAGTTTTTGATTCCAAGCTTCACTGTGCCTTTCCCCAATAATTTTGCTGAATTGTTATTTCCGAAAGAGACAGATCCTTTGTCCTTCCCAATATTAACAAAAGAAATTTTGTTACTTGTCATATGCTTGGAGAAATCGCTATCAACATACCATTCACTAGAGCTATTGTTCTGAGCTTGAAAAGACATTCCACATTCAAAGTTGTCCTTGCGTTTGATCCATACCTTGTTGGAAATTTCCTCATTTCTTACTGTTGGCATCTTCATTCTACAATGTTTGGATATACGTACAAAGTTGTTACACTTGTAACATTCTATTTCTGATCTTAAAGGACCAAACCTATTATTGTACTGTGGTTGTCTGAGGCTTGCATGGTTATTCCTTGTTTTAAAGTTTCTTCTTTGAAAATAATTTACAGCCTTGTGTCCAAATATTCCACAAGTAAATCAATTCCCATAAAATAAATATCCATACCCGAGAATAGATGAAGGAGTTGTTATTTTGAGATATTGTCTTTCTATTATCCATCCTTTTATTATGGGTTGTTCTGGTTGGAATCCGATCTCTTCTTCATTGGTGGAGTCCTTGACCAATTCTGCATAACTTCTTGGATTTTCTTCTTTATCTTTCGTCATTGAGATTGAGGCCTCATCGGTATTATGCTTGTATCTTATACCCGTCTTGTCAAAGAATTGCTTCTGATTTTTGATTATTTGTTCTAGAATATTGGAGTTATTTTCATTACTCTTGCCGATATCTTTCGTCTTTAATTTTGTCTTCAGAGATACTATCTCAGCCTCACGATTTTCCTTTTATTTCATATTTTCCATTAGTTTTTCAGTAAGAGAGTCTTTGATTCTTTTGGATTCTTCTAGTTTGGTCTTTAGGTTAGCAATAATTTGCTCAAACCCTTGTGCCTCTTCCTTAAGTACCCTGTTTTCCTTCCTGACTTTCTTCAGCTCTTTCAAGGCACTTATAAGTTCCGCTTCAAGATCTACTTCACCTTTAGCTTCAGATTATTCATCACCATTAAGATCCTCATTTGAGTTTATTTCCATAAAGAGTACCTTATCTAGTTCATCGTCATCATCAGAGTCATTGCCACTGTCATTGTCGGAGTCACAACTGGATGAGCTATTGTCCCTTTTTGTATAGAGACTTTTCGTCTTTGCAAACTTCCCTCTATTCTTATTCTTGTAATGATTGTACTTCTTAAATGGTTTGAAGCTATCATCTTCATCACTATCTGAGTTCTTTGCATACATAAATTTAGAATCAAAATGACCTATCCTTCCACATGAAAAGCATTTAAGAGGAAACTTACCTTTGTATTTCCCAGTGCCTCTCTTCAACTTCTGCATAAAGTTATTTATTTCTTCATCATCAGATTCATCAGGCTTGTTGGCTTGTCCTTTGTTGATTTGTTCTTCCTATCTTGTTGCGAGGATACCTTGAATGGTGCTTCGTTTCTTGACGTGTCTTTGTCTTCAATTCTCATTTCGTAAGCCATAAGAGTCCCATGTAGCTGATCTACTGTCATAGTCTTCAGATATGTTCTTTCTTCTATGGAAGAGATCTTAGGGTTGAATCTTTTGGGAAGAGTTATTATAACTTTTCAAACAACTATGGCCTCCTCAACTTCTTCTCCAAAACCTATGATGGTATTAACAAGTTGATCAACTCGAAGAATATAGGATGCTAGTCTTCGTGTCATTCATCCTTAGCTATTTAAATTGTCCTATGTATGTTTGAAATTTGGCATCCTTGACTTTACTGTCTCCTTCATATGTGGTTTGGAGTGTGTCCTACATTTCCTTTGCAAAGGGAAAGTTCATCACTTTGTTGAAGACAAATTCATCTATAGCACCTAGAAGGTGATTTCTGGCCATTGAGTTGTTGGTGTATTTAGTTAACTCATCTTCATTTGTTGGTATGGTATTTGGTATATTGTATCCATTCTTGATACTTTGCCATATTTCTATTCCTTAAGCTTTTATGAAGGCTCTCATCCTTATGCTCTAGAATTCATAGTTTCTCCCATCAAACAAGGGTGTTCTAGTTTTGCTTTGTTTAGCAAACTTTCCCATGACTACCTTCCAACGGTTAAACTGTTTTGAAGGAAGCCGCTCTGATACCAATTGTTGAAATACTAAGAGGAGGGTGAATCAATATTCGCACAATATAAAATTTTAATCAAGAGCAAGTTGCTAATCACCAATCATAACATATAATCAATGTACACAAAAAAATAATATGCACAGTACATAGTATTTTTGACGTGGAAACCCAAGTCCTGGGGGTAATACCACATAAACCTTTTTAAAAATAAATTTGACCGAAAAACAACACGGGTAAGATAATTTAATACAACTTTACCAGCTCAAACTGGAAGGGGATACAAACCCTTAGGATTCTCCAGCTACAACTGACAAGCTTCTACAACAACTTAACTCATAAGATTGTGAGCCCTAGTACCACCCTACCACCCTGAAGAAAAACAGGACTGAACCTGTAAAAAACCAATCACTAAACCTGCCGCTAATAATATCTGCTCTCTGATCACTTCCAAGTCATCACTTTATACTAATAAGTTATTTCATTGTCATGCACTTCTCATGTACATCATTGTACACCTCATCATACACAATTACCGAACAAGTAATTCTGCTCTGCTTTCATCGAACATAAGGCATGCATCGTCATGCATCATCATCATAGGTATGCATCATCGTCATAGGGTATTCATCCTCATCATCAAATATACATCACCATCTTAGTGTGCACCATGCATGCATCATCTACATCAAGTATACATCATATTGCATAGGAGAGCATTGTCACACTATGGTATGCATGTACATCATATTGTATAGGAGTGCATTAACATCATAGAGTGTACATCATTATCACATGCATTATCATCATAAAGTGTATCATATAATAGCATAAAGGTATGAAACATAATCATAATAGCCTCCATAATGACTTCAAATATATATACCAATATAGAGGCTCACACACTAAAATCAAAGATGAACTCTGTCCATGAGAGACATATGGCATCACAAGAGAAACCCAAAAGAATGAACCATACCTTTTTGAAGATCAAAAGATGAAGAAATAATAGAAAAAAAAAACTCTATATTATGTCACCACATAGCCCTCGTAACAAGATTTCCAACGAGCTAATAATTTTGTAATTCTGATTCCGTATGACAAAGTTATGTCAATTTTAGTGAAGATGCCCAAAAATTTCTCCTCCACAAACTTTCACACTTTTCTGCAATAGTTGCGAAATACCAAAGAGAGACTTGATTGATGAACAAATGAAATGTTTGATATTCTATTTATATAGGTTGTGGAATAAATTTAGTATCTCAAACTGGGTCTACATGCAATTCAAAATTACAAATAATTAAATTCTCTTTTGTTTGGTCGGTTGACCCAAAAAGGTGGGGTACATCAACTTCAAAATTTCATATCTCTTCAACCATACAGAGTTAAATACACATATAAATGGAAATGGATTGGCGAGGAATATCTCCCTATGATGGGTTTGTTTGTAAATTTTTGGTATAATACCCTTAAATTATTCAATTTGTTCAGGACTTCAAAGCTTCCACACATAAAGGTGTCAAAGACCATGTTACCTTATGCATAAGTTCCAAGGTCAAAGGATTCAATGGACATCATCAAAGGCATGAGAGATTCAATGGTATTCACATCCGCATACTTAACATCAACAAGGAGGAGGTATCCACCATATACTGATCACATCAAGGGTATCAAGGAGTCCAACACCATTAAGGTGTGGGGGTACCTAGAATTCTCTTAGGGTACTATGACCTCATTAAAAACACAAATGACCACATAATGGGTCATTTGGACTCTTTGAAGTTCTAAACTTCTTTAACCAACCCATGACTCTTTCTAGGGTACTAGGGAATAGGTTGTGGTATTGGGGAATCCAAAGAAACAAATGGGGAAACATAGAAACAACTTAGGGGAACTTAAACACTCTAAAGGGTGTACAGGGCTTTTGGTATTTTCCCAAGGGATACAAGGGCTTCAGACTTGGGATTGGACAAGGTTAAAAGGTATCCTTTGAAATCGATGGATTTCTAACCCTGAAGGGATCCTCAAGGGTCACCAAGACACACCGAGACATACATGTTGGAATCAATGACAATTTAGTCAACAGTTACTGCAGAATTACATGGGGGTGCGTGTGGGGGACATAAGTATTGGAAAAAAACACCATTTAAAATTTTAATATATGGTTACTATTTCCCCACTCTCTTTACAGATGTGTATCTCCAAGCCAAAGCTTGCATTGAATGCTATAAATTTGCAAGTAAACACAAGTTGTAGTCTTTACCCTTAAAACCAATTGCAGCAAATGCTCCATTTCAACAATGTGGTTTAGAATTTACAGGTGAAATTAATCTTGCTTCTAGTGGCCAACATAAGTAGGTTTTAATTGCCACTAATTTCTTTACCAAGTGGGTGGAATCAATTCCCACAAGAAGAGCAACATATAAAGTTTTCATTAGCTTTCTTCAAGATAACATCTTGACTAGATTTGGTTGTCCAAGAAAATTAATAACAGACAATGCTCCAACCTTTAAGTCCGAAAATATGATAATTTTTTGTGAAGAAAATAACATCATATCAAAATATTCCACACCTTATTACCCTCAAGGGAATGTATTTGCAGAATATACAAATAAGAGTATTGTGAATAGTATAAAAAGATGTTATTTCAAAACAAAAGGACTTGGGACATTAAATTAAAGTATGCTCTTTGGGCATACATGGTGACTATAAAAAGATCCATCAGAACATCACATTTTCACCTTGTTTATGGAATTGATGCAATATTTCCTGTCCGATTAAGCTTTCCAGTAATCAAGTTTTTGTAGGATGTAGAGGAAGAACCAGACGAAATGAAGAGAATAATGTTTTAGATAGTTAAGCTACAACAATAAAGATAAGTAATAATGGAAAAAGATGAATATTACAAAAAAAAAATTAAAGGAAAGTTTTGATAAAATAGTTAAAAATATTATTTCTTAGTTGGTGACGCACTTCTCAGATGGGATGCACGAAATGATGAAAAGGGTAAGCATGGAAAATTTGATAATTTATTGTTGGGACCTTTTCCAATAATAAATATTTTGGGAAATAACACTTTTGTCTTACAAAATTTGGATGGTGATGAAGTTGCAGGCCCAGTCAATGGGCGGTTTTTGAAACACTTTCACACATACTGAACTTTTGAGGCATTTATATTCATTCTATATATCATTACAATTTTTTGTACATAAGACTCCATCCCAATAAAGCAGTTTGATTTCAGTTTAAAGGGGGTATGATTCTAGTAGGTTTTCTGAAGGCACATGGTCAATATGTTCTTAAAGCCTCAAAAGGAAAGCTTTATTCCCAATCAGAGTAATATGTTATCTCTATATTTGTATCCTAGTTCTACCTTAGAATCTTTCCCAAATTTTTTTTTCTTCTTGAAGTCCATTAGGTTCATTAGGATAGTTTTTAAGTTATTTAGGTCTTTGTTTACCATTTTAATTATTTGTTATGATAAATAGAACAAATATGGCTCGTTTTCATTAATATTTTCCAACGTCTAATCTTTATTTGAATGATTCATAGCTTAATAAAGTCTAACTTATGAAAGCTTCAGGTATCCAATCTCGATGAATAATATATAATTTAATGATTATATTTTATTAATGGCTATAGTACATTGCGACAACACATTCATAATGAAGTGACAGGATGGCGCTGCCAGATTTTTTACATAGGGGGAGCATGAGTTGTTGTCATCAATGACAAAGGGGGATATTGTTGATGAAGTTGTCATTGATGCCAACATGTGACTTGCAGTGGCTCTTTCAGTTATCATTGATGCCACTATTGTCCCTTGTAGTGGACAAGATTGATGAAGTGGTACAAATGACCCATTCTATGGTCATTTGTCAAAGATGGTGTGGCTCATGTGTGTGGATCCCTTGGTATGCTATAGATGATGCCCATGAAGGCTGTGGAGCCCCTGTCTTTGATTGTGATGGATGGCTATGGTATTGCATGGAGGTATGGTGAAGAATTTTTTGAAGAAATCCTCAAACCCACAAGATGGTCTTTAAGCCCACATGCTTAATAGTGATTGAAACACTTGGAACCTGAATCCACACACTTTGTAGCATGTGGATGGTTTGAGAATCCCATGTAAATGATGAAACATACTTACACACATGGCGGTATGTTCATGCATTTGGCTACACTTGGACATATGACCCATACACATGGGTTGAAGTTTGATTCTGGAATTGTGGTTTAAATGGAACATATGATGAAGCCCTTGATAAAATGATGATGTTTAAATGGAACAAATGATGAAGCCCTTATAAAATGATGATGATGTGTGGAGTCCGTTGAAGCTTTTGAATATGTCCTATGTTATCGCAATGGTGACAAAGGCCTGGTCCGTGTATTGATTGAATCATGAGAAGCAGCCCATAAGCACAGTCAACTATCACAATTGATGAAAGAAACTTGTTTTTATCTTGCTAAAGAAGCCCTAAAGAAACCCTTAAATCTCTTGCTAGATTAGACAAAACCTTTCTAAGCCCGGCTTTTACTATGGACGTGGCTAGTGAACATCCCTTACTCAAACAATTAAACAATGTGTAAAATGACATGGAAGCTCTTCAATACTACTGTAAGGTCGGCTCCATTTAATACAAGAAAAGATTAAAAACATCGAATTGTTATTTGGTATGTCGGCCCAATAAATTTTTTATGGAAATGTATAGAAATAGGCCCTCATGATTTCCTTTTGAAAGTGTGAGTTCATGGGAAATTATTTTAGCTCTGAGATTTTTTTGGGTGGTGACTGAGGTAGACGTAGCAGCCTCTCTGAAGAAAAATCGCAGTTGGAAGTGACATTCCCGAATTTCGTGGAGACACAGTCTCGAGTTTTTGTCTTGGAAGATGTTCTTTTGGTTTTATCCTTGCCTTTCTGCTGCTATATGACAGTCCGCTCTTATACTAGTCTTGGGGTAAAATTTGTGTGGTTTGCGACTGATTCGGAGGCTATTCCACAGTCAATACACAATCCAAATTTTTGATGTGTGATGGTTACTATCATCCGGGTTTTCTCCCACAAACAGTCTGAATGTTGAAGTTATAAAATAGTCCCAATTTTGAATCTGAGTTTTCATGCTTGACAGAGGTTGGATGATGGTTAATGCTGCCCACTTACAGTCTGAAATTTTGATGTTTTGTTGAGTGATGGTTACTGGTGCCTTTTTATTGACAGAACCGAGCCTTCTGCTTGTTGTCCTAAGCTCAAGTTTTGAGTCCGCACCCCAGCTAGGGCTTACCCCAGCTCACGACAGCTATGCTAGGGCTTATCTCAGGCCATCTGAGTTCTATATGAAATTTCAATAGCTCGGTTGGGGTTTATGCCAGCAGAACAGGTGCATGGGTTAACCCAGAGGACAAGCTAGCAGCCTACAAACATCCTGCTTGGTTGGTTTGGATTATTTTATCAGCTCTGTATAGGACTGTTCTTGTTCTTTTATTGACAGATATGCCCTAGAGGCAATTTGATGGATTTGTAAAGGTTTTCTATTAGCAAAATTTGCGACTATAGGAATGAATATTTGTAGGCAGATGTGTCATTAAGAAATCAGGTTAGCTGCTAATCAAATTTATTCTTACTGTGGATCAGTTTGTGAGAAGAAACCTTGATTTGAGAAAGTTGTTGAGCACTATGCTGAATGAAAACCCCTGCCTGTGAAAGTTCTGGTGATACTCAAAGCATATCAAATGACTTTGACCTGAGAATGACTGAGCTCAGCATACAGTCCGAGTTTTCTTTTTGTGAGTTTTCCACAGTCCGAATTTGAAAGATTTAAAGCTACAGTCCTGAAAATGTAGTAGTAGCAGTCAAGTGACAGTACGAATTTTTGCAGTAGTCAAAGTTCTTTTTACAGTTTGTGTTTTACAACAGACTTCTTTTAAACATCTTTTCATGCCTATATAGTCCATGACCTAGTTGTGCAAATAGTCATGTGGTGAGCTAGGGTCATACCAGCACCAGTTCTGAAGGAAGTTTTCTTTGACAAGCACTGTGCATAAGTGAAGTATACAGTATGGAAGATATATAGTAAGTAGAATGTGTATGATGAAAAATGCTGTGGTATGAAGAGATCAGTGGAGTATGTATCCAGTGGTGTATATGTTAAATTTTCATATGCTTAGCTAAGACATCAGTATTTCATTTCATTTTCATGACAAAAGCATATAAACAGGATCACTGAAAGATAGACAAGCAC